>JAOPSE010000002.1:73713897-73880799 GCA_029449295.1 Zea luxurians | reverse complement strand
GCAGCCGGGAAAAACTCTAAGTCTATCGCGAAGACTATCCGCGCCGAAGTCGCCTACGGGTGCAGCCGGATTAGCACAACAAGTGCGGACAAAATCTAAGTCTATCGCGAAGACTATCCGCGCAGAAGTCGCCTAAGGGTGCAGCCGGAAAAAAATCTAAGTCTATCGCGAAGACTATCCGCGCAGAAGTCGCCTAAGGGTGCAGCCGGAAAAAATCTAAGTCTATCGCGAAGACTATCCGCGCGGAAGTCGCCTAAGGGTACAGCCGGTTTAACACAACAAGTGCGAAAAAACCGAAGACTATCTGTGCAGAAGACACTTAAGGGTACACCTGGACTAGCACAACAACGGCCGAAACGACAACATCGAACCATTCACGCCAAGACCAATTATATATAATCAAGCAAGCACAGCGCAGCCGAACGAATCAGTTAGTACAAAACGCCTTCACACACATACACAAGCGAGGGCACCACACTCTACATCGGCTCCGGCTCCGGGTCAGGCAGGGCGTCGTTCAGTGCTCCGAAATCGTCCACCCGCTCGCCTCGCTCCGCCTAAAACAAAACATACAAAAAGTCAGCAAACACACGCACAGACCACATCCAGCAAACGCCGAACAAACGACAACGTTACCTGAGCCCTCGCAGCCTCGGCCCGCTCCCTGACCACTTCACCACCATACAGACCCCACATCCGGTCATAGAGGGCGCCGGCGGACTCCTTCACCACGGGGTCTTCGACCTTATAGATGTCTCGCCCAAAATCTTCATCTGCCTGGTCGAAGGCCTCATAGTGCCGGCACCCTTCGCGAGAGAGTGCGTTCATCGCCCCCTCGCAGGTGACCAGGGAGGCGAACGACATTAACCCCCCCAGGACAGTGGGGAGCTCCTGCAGCTCCTCTTGCACCCATTCCAAACAGCGAAGCCCGGCCTCTCGCTCCGGCACCACGAAGTCACCGGTCCGCGCACCCAGCTCGCGATATGTGGCCATAAGCTGTGTGCGCGTCCGTTCGGCCTCCGTTCGCACCGCGGCTTCGGCCCCCTTCGCGCGGCTCTCCAGAGCGGTGAGCCGCCCCCGCAGGTCTTCGGCGAGATCCTTGGCAAGATTGGCTTCCGCCCGTGCCAGCCTAGCCTCCGCCTGCGCGGCCTGCTCCTTGGCGATGGCCTCGTTGGTCTCCCTCCTCTCCCCCGCCAGCTGGCGCCGGAGGTCAGCCTTTTCCTCCTCCAGGGCGGCCACCTTGTCCGCCAGTTTACGACACTTGCTGTCGGAGGCAGACTTCTCACGGACAGCGTCAGCATGTTGCGTCCGAAGTCTCTCGACTTCGGCAGATAAGGCTGCCGTAAGTGCCCCCGACGCAGTACGGCTGGTGAAGTCAGCCACCTGCAGAATTGATCAATGACTGAACGGCCTACATCTCTACAGTCTGCACAGACAGACAGCATTGAGGAAAAATGATTTCTTTTGAAGAACGATCTTTGCTCGGTTCTGCACGAGGTATAGGCCCTTTCTAGCAAAAAATCGTATCTTTGGTACGTATTGTCTGTTGTTAGCAATCCTCTAATTGGTAAAACGCCTCCGAACAACCTAAAAATGGATTTTTTTAAAAAAAAGGATTTTGAAAACTGAATCTCTAGCATAAGGTTCTTGAAGAACGTGTACCAAGCATGAATTCTTTTCGGCAATCCATGCTTCAAGAGGTGTGTGTAACTTCTCTGAAAACCAACCATTAGAGCTAACCGCGTCTCTAGGACATGGTTTCATAAAACCACACCTCTGATCAATTGAGCAAAGTTCAATTGCAAGAGGTGAAACTGTTGATAAATGGTTCTAAGGTCTCGGTGCCATAGATTCAGAATATCTATGGCACAACGTATCTTAGATACAGTGGTCACTAAATCACTCACAATACATATACTAGGTAGGTGCCCGTGCGATGCCACGGAACATAAATTGCGAACCTCCAATGGACTTCATTTGAGACAAGTGATGCCCAAAAAAATGGGGGTAAACTGACACAGCTATCACTTGCATTACTTGCCCTATGCACGGAAGAATCTGACACAACTATCACCCATGAAGATTTCCGGTTAACTTGTGGAACCGGACTTCATTTGAGACAAGACAACAATACCAGTGTTGAGCTTGCCACTCGGCCATGGCACACGCGAGAACACGGGATGATCAAGTAAGAACTGAACAGAATGCACTAATACAAAAGGCTGGCTTGCGTTCGCTTCCTTGCTCCACAGGAAGCATAGCTGATATACAAATCGAGAAGCAATTTATGTTCCGTGGCATCGCACGGGCACCTACCTAGTATATATATATATATACCCAGCGCACCGACTGGACCAGTGTGTCGGTTGCACCACCCGCGCCCACGTCTGTGCGCGCAAAAAAAGAAAAATGTATGCATGAGTCAAACACGTTCCCTTGCATGCGCGTAAATTTAGAAAAGATATGTGTGACGGTTTTTATTTTTAAATGCTTTATTTTCTCCATAAATTTAAGATCGCTGCAACAGCTATGCAGCTAGACTCGTAAGGACCATTTTATGATATATTCTGCTACTAAATATGCTACCCTGTGTAGATAATTATGCAATTCGGTATACTGCGTAAAAATCTGTTACCAGCTGCATGCACACGAATTTATGATAAAAATAATGTGCAATAAAAGGAAATGAATTACACGCATAGAAACAAAAAATCGTATTTAATGTTTTATTTCTTTCATAAATATAAGATCCCTCCAACAGCCATACAGCTAAACACATTAGATATAGTTTATAATATATACTGATACAAATTATACTACCTGGTGTAGGTATTTATGCAATTCGTTACACTGCGTAAAAAATCTGGCATGTTGTTCACTGGTGGACGCATCTCCGGGTTGGAGCATAATAACCTTAAATTTTGAGCATAAAACCCCTCAATTATAAGCGTATATACCAAGCCAATGTGAAAGGTTGATAACTCTAGTAGATTGTTATTACGATCTTATTTTTACGGCACATCCGAAAAACATGGCAGCCGCATGCATGCAGTTATACAGATCCAAAAATTATGGCAAAATGCATGCATGAGTCAAACAAGTTCCCTTGCATACGCGTAAAATTAGGAAAGATATGTGTGACATTTTTAATTTTAAATGTTTTATTTCCTCCATAAATTTAGGATCGCTGCAACAGCCATGCAGCTAGACTCGTAATGACCATTTTATGATATATACCGATACTAAATATGCTACACTATGTAGATAATTATGCAATGTGGTATACTACGTAAAAATTTGTTACCAGCTACATGCACACGAATTTACGATGGAAAGAATATGCAATGAAAGGAAATGAATTGCATGCATAGAAACAAAAAATTGCATTTAATGTTTTATTTCCTTCATAAATATAGGATCCCTCCAACAGCCATGCAGCTAAACGCATTAGAACTAGTTTATGATGTATACTGAAACAAATTATACTACACGGTGTAGCTATTTATGCAATTCCTTACACTGCGTAAAAAATCTGGTATGTTGTTCTCTGGTGGATGCATCTCCGGGTGGAGTGTAAAAACCTTAAGTTTTGAGCATAAAATCCCTCAATTATAAGCGTAAATACCGAGTCAGTGAGAGGTTGATAACTCTAGTCGGTTGTTATTACGATCCTATTTTTATGACAGATCCGAAAAACATGGCAGCCGCATGCATGCAGTTTCTATTTTTATGCAGATCCAAAAATTATGGTAAAATCGTGGGAGTTTCCATTGCATGCGCGCAGATTACGAACATCATAAATCAAGGAATTGCCTTTCCAATGTGCATGCAGTAAACTGATATACGAACTCCGTGTTCACGCATAAAATCGTACAGTTTTTAGCGTAAATAATATATGTGGTAGGCATAAAACACAATAATCGAAAAGAAAACTACGCCGAATCGGAGGATGTCACGCGCGATCATCGTTGCGCGCATCTCGTGCCTTCCGTGACGCCGCTCGCTCGAACATCGCACCTCATGCATCGCTGTCGCTACTCGCACGTCGACGGGCGTCGCTTGTCGCCGGCCTTGGAAGTGTCGCCTCCTCGGGGCTTCAGGGACGCCGCCGCTTGCCCGCACAAGGGCCCCACTGTCGCTCACCCTCTGGATCGGGGAACCGCCGCCACTACTCCGGATCGAGGAACCTCTGCCACCACGCGTCGAGGTAATGTAGTTGCGGCCACCGGTCTGGGAACCGCCGCCACCGCACCAGGGCACTACCGTCGCTCGCCCTCTGGATTGGGGGCCGCCGCCACCGCATGTCGAGGTCGGGGAGCCGCGGCCACCGCAGCCACTGGCCGGGGGTCCACCGCCGCGCGCGCAATCGGGCAACCGCCGTCGCTAATGAATCGAGATGGGTCGTGAAAAACTGATCCCTAGCACTACGGATTTTCTTTTATAGACGTCTGAACCTGGTCCGGCTCGACCGGATCACACTGTCTGACTTGGGCTTCCTTTAGTTATTGAAAGCCCAGGGCTCCTAATAGATATATATAGTATTTAGAGCCCTGGGCTCTGTATAACTATTGGAAGCCCAAACCAGCAACCGACCAAGTGCGCGGACCGGACCGCACCGACCAGGTGCGCAGACTTTTTGGCTCACTGTACCACCTGCTTACGTCAAATATTACTACGTGTTATGCTCATTCGTGCAACGGTTTACACACTTTTTGGTATGCGCATGTTTCGCATCCGGGCCCATGAGAAGATTGTGTTCCCGCAATCTAGGCAGCCGTACTAGTCCCCACATAAATATTGATATTACGATGTCTTATGTTTCCGTTTACGAAACAGTAATCCACGTGTCGGTCCATGGGCCTTCGCGTTGATTTCGCCCAGCAGTTTACGTGTATCGGGCCCACGAATCCAGCAACCGAGCACACAGTTTTTTCAGCTCTCCTCACCCGTAACGCTCGCGGCGGCCGAACCCTAGCTTAATCGCCGCCGTCTGCTTCTTCTCCACCGCGACTGCCGAACCCTAGAGATTCTCCCACCCCTGTCGTCCGACCGCCGTCGCATTCACCTTCTCCACCGCATAGAGGGAGACGCCGTCGCTTTGTTCTTCTTCACCGAGAAGGGACCCGGAATCGCGGAGACGGTGGCGCCGCCCCCTCGTTCTTCTTCACCGCAGAGACCGAGCCGCATTTGATCCACCGCGGTGGCCGAACCCTAGGCAATCCACCCGCCGTCGCGAGCACCGTCTCCAACGCTGAGTCCGACCCACCGTCAACTTCAGCGTCCCCTACGCATTGACCGAGCCACGTGTCGCCTTGGGCTTCTCCCCTGCAGAGGGTCCCGAAATCGGCCGGCCTTCAGGCACCTCCACACTCGGGTAAGTCCTCAACCGCCAAATCTTAAATTTGCATAATTTCCACAATCTGAATCGTAAATCGGTTTCACCTTATTAGTAACTCAATTGTTTGATTTATCAAAAAACAATTCAGCATAAATTCATTGTTAAACGGATACACAAATTTATACCCTTCAACGTCTCACACGTTTATGCACTAAACAATACCGTGCTATGCTGCTTTGTTGACAAAATTATGATATATACTGTTGGGGCCATGCTTCGTTGCGCCGAAGGTCTTACACGAAGAAGCAGCTTCGGCTGAAGTTGTTCCCAGGAGATGGCCGAAGGTTCCTTTTCATGGAGCTTCGGCATTACAAACCGACATAGAGATAGAATGACCTTGTTATCCATAGAGGTCTGAGTCAATGTTGTAAACTTTTGTAAGGGGCATAATTGTAATTCGTCACAGGCTGTGACCTGTGTCTATAAATAGATGAACAGTACCCCTGTACTGTTCACGCGAACTTGACGTTTGCTTTCGCATCACACCTGTACTTTTGCTTTCCTCAGGACTGAAGGTACATTTGTGATTTGAAGTCATTTATATTCGTTCATGATAATAAAAATGGAGATGATTCTATGATAATATTTAAATGTTTATTTTATACCTCATGATTTGTATGAATACTTCGTCCCTTGTTATTATGCTCACGAAGGTACGTCCTTCGTAACCCTCGTCCGAAATTCTTTATATCCTGAAGGGATATAATGTTTTGGAGGACGAAGGACTTTAACACTTAACATTTTCTATGTTGCCTTGTTCTTAATTCTTAGCATTTGAGAACAAGCCCCCAACATTGGCGCCCACCTCCGGTGAACTCACTTCCACTTTTCTGAGCTGATGGCTTCGTTCAACAATCAAGCTGGAGCTGCTTCGGCTTCGAAGATGGTGCTCCCAATAACAGGCGGTTCTTGCTCAGAGCCGGCTAACAAGAAGCAGAAGAAGGAGGCTCAGAGAAGGGTGCAGCATGTTGGAGTGCAGGGACCCTTCATCAAGTCAAAATGGTCCCACATTCCAATTACTTTCTCTCAGGAAGACCTTCAGCTTAAGGATTATCCTCACAATGATGCCATGGTTATCTCTTGCGTGATCAAAGGATTTCTGGTCCACAATGTCTTAGTTGATACAGGCAGTGCAGCTGATATTATATTTGCTAAAGCCTTCAGACAAATGCAAGAGCCCGAAGACAAGATTCATGATGCTACGCACCCTCTTTGTGGCTTCGGAGGGCGGCAGATTGTAGCACTTGGGAAGATTACCATGCCGGTAACCTTCGGATTTGTTAACAACACAAGGACTGAGCAAATTGTGTTTGATATTGTTGACATGGAGTATCCTTACAATGCTATCATTGGTCGCGGTACTCTTAATGCCTTCGAAGCAATTCTTCACCCAGCTTATCTCTGCATGAAGATACCTTCGGACCAAGGGCCTATTGCTATTCATGGAAGCCAGGAAGCTGCTAGAAGGGCCGAAGGAAGCTGGACTGACTCCAAAGCAATCCATAACATAGATGGAGCTGAAGCTTGTGAACAGTACAAATTCAGAAGGGAGAAAGCAGCTTCAGCAGATCAGCCGAAGCCCATGCTATTGTGTGAGGACATAGCAGAGCAGAAGGTGCTGTTGGGCTCGCAATTATCTGAAGACCAGGAGAAAACCTTGATAAGGTTTTTATTCAACAACAAAGATGTTTTTGCATGGTCAGCTAATGATCTCTGTGGAGTAAATCAGGATGTTATTGAACATTCGCTCAATGTTGACCCATCCTTCAGACCCCGAAAGCAGAGGCTTCGGAAGATGTCGGATGACAAGGCCGAAGGGGCTCGCAATGAAGTAAAAAGACTCCTCAGTGCAGGAGTTATCAGAGAAGTAAAGTATCCAGAGTGGCTAGCTAACACTGTTATGGTGAAGAAGGCCAATGGCAAGTGGAGAATGTGTATCGATTTCACAGATCTCAACAAGGCTTGTCCGAAGGATGAATTCCCGCTGCCAAGGATAGACTCTTTAGTCGATGCAGCAGCTTCTTCAGAGCTCATGAGTCTCCTGGACTGCTACTCAGGCTATCATCAAATCTGGATGAAGAAGGAAGATGAGCCGAAGACTAGCTTCATAACCCCAAGTGGCACATATTGCTATCTTCGGATGCCTGAGGGGCTCAAAAATGCTGGAGGAAGTTTCAGCAGAATGACAGCGAAGGTCCTCCAGTCTCAGATAGGCAGAAATGTGTTGACTTATGTCGATGACATCATTGTAAAAAGCACGAAGCAAGAAAATCATATTGCTGATCTGCAGGAGACCTTCGCTAGTTTCAGACAAGCTGGTCTGAAGCTGAATCCAGAAAAATGTGTCTTCGGAGTAAAGAAGGGGAAATTTCTTGGATGCTTGGTTTCAACAAAGGGAATCGAAGCTAATCCAAATAAAATCGAAGCTATACTTCGAATGGAGCCACCAACCACAAGAAAGGGGGCCCAAAGATTGACAGGAAGGCTGGCATCTCTCAACAGATTTATATCCAGATCAGCAGAAAGAAATTTACCATTCTTCGAGGTGCTGAAGTCAGCTGAAGTCTTTCAATGGGGACCAAGTCAACAAAAAGCCTTCGAAGAGCTGAAGCAATATTTGATAGATCTAACAACATTAACTCCACCAACGCCAGGGGCTCCTCTGTTGTTATATGTGGCAGCTTCGCACTCAGCAGTAAGTGCGGCACTTGTCCAGGAGAAGTTTGATGGCCAAGTCAAGAAGCAGGTCCTAGTATATTTTGTATCTGAAGTCCTTAGTATATCAAAGAAAAATTATACAGAGCTGGAGAAGGTATTATATGCCGTTTTAATGGCATCCAAGAAGCTTCGACATTATTTTCAGGCATACAATATTATTGTTCCTTCTTCGCAGCCGTTGAAGGATATCATGAGAAATAGAGAAGCTACTGGACGGATTGGAAAATGGGCTGCAGAGCTCAATGAATTTTACATTGATTATGTGCATAGATCCTCGATCCAGTCTCAAGCATTGGCAGATTTCATTGCCGACTGGACGCCAGGGGCTCAGGATGAAGAAGCAAATAAAGATGCCGAAGTATGGACAGTGTTTTGTGATGGCTCTTGGGGAACCTTCGGGGCAGGTGCAGCCGCTGTGTTGGTCTCACCATCCAAGGTTAAAACTTGTTATGCAGCAAGACTTGATTTCAGCTGTACAAACAATATTACTGAGTATGAAGCCCTGCTCCTGGGCCTTCGGAAATTAAAGGCAATGGGAATCAGAAGGGCGATTCTTAAAACTGATTCCCAGGTTGTTGCGGGTCATATTGACAAAAGTTGCAAGGCTAAAGATCCAAAGCTTGAAAAATATCTAGACACGGTCCGAAGGATCGAAGCCTCCTTCGAAGGATTTTCTGTCAAGAATATCCCTCGAGGACAAAACGAGCACGCTGATTTGCTAGCCAAGTCTGCAGCACAGGGGCTGCCGTTACCTTCGGATGTGTTCTTCGAAACAATAAAGGCACCTTCAGTGGAGCTCCTCGAAAGAGCAGTCCTCAACATATCTCCTGTTTACAGCGAAGATTGGAGAACTGAAATCATCTCTTACCTTCAGGGTAACTTCCTATCAGATGACGAAGCTTATAATAAAAGGATAGAGGCAAGAGCTCGTCCGTATGTCATGATAGAAGGGGAGTTATACAAACATGGAGTTTGCGCTCCGCTGCTCAAGTGCTTATCTAGAACCGAAGGTATAGAGTTGATGAAAGAAATACATGCAGGCCTGTGTGGATCCCACATTGGATCTAGGCCGTTACTTGGAAAAGTCTTCCGCCAAGGGTTTTATTGGCCGAAGGCAGCTTCGGATGCAGCGGAGTTAGTTCAAAAGTGCGAAGGTTGTCAGAAATGTGCAAGAGATCAAAAGCAACCTTCGTCTTTGACACAGCTGATACAACCCATCTGGCCATTGCAAAGGTGGGGCCTTGACTTGTTGGGTCCATTACCACCGGCCCAAGGGAATCTAAAATATGTCATAGTGGCTGTGGAGTATTTTTCTAAATGGATTGAGGCGAAGCCATTGGCCACAATAACTTCGGCCACTGGCCAAAAGTTTTTCTGGCAGAATATTGTCTGTCGCTTCGGGGTACCGAAGGCCATCACTGTAGATAATGGAACGCAGTTCGACTCTGAAGCTTTCAGAAATTTTTGTGATCAAATCGGTACGAAGATCCACTTTGCATCAGTCAGGCATCCGGAGTCAAATGGGCTCGTTGAAAGGGCCAACGGCATTATAATGACAGGAATAATGAAGTTAATCTTCAATCAACCCAGGGGAAAGTGGCCAGATCAGTTAACCAAAGTGGTGTGGAGCCACAATACAACAACATCAAGGTCTACAGGCTTTACTCCATTCAAATTATTATTCGGCGACGAAGCAGTAACTCCGGAAGAAGCAAAAGCTGGATCAATAAGAGTAGTAGCTTCGGCAGAATCGGGTCCCGAAGATGCTTGCCTTGTGGAAAAAGATGCCTTAGAGGGGATCAGGCTTCAGGCCGTGGAGAATATCAATAAATACCAAGCTGAAACAGTCAAGTGGCGAGATAGAAAGGTCCGGTTAAAAAATATTGAGCCGGGACACTTGGTGCTTCGGAGAGTAGCCAACCCAGATACAGTGGGCAAGCTACAGTTGAAATGGGAAGGACCTTTCTTAGTAGTATCTTCGTCAAGGCCTGGTTCGTACAGATTGAAGGACATGGATGGCAACGAAGTTCCAAGATCTTGGAATGCGGATGAGCTTCGGCGATACTATGTATAACTTGATGTAACTTTTTATGTTTTTTCTTTTCTTTTTCATGGCACCCTTTTCCTTTCTAAAGGGGGAGAAAGGTTTTTAATGGGGCCATCATGTGTAATTTCCTTTTTAGTCTTATAAGAGCAAAATCCCCCAAAAGATGTAAATGTAAAAACTGAGAACGCACCATCGAGTGCCGAAACTGAAAAAGCGAAAAAGCTCCAAAGACGTCCCTAAGGGGATGCAGAGCTCACAGCGAAAAGTCAACGCTGATACCGCCTAAGTAAAAGGCGAAGAAGCTCCAAAGTCGTTCCTAAGGGAATGCAGAGCTGATGTGTGGTTGTTTCTAAGAAAATAATGGCTGAGAGTGTGGCTTCGGACATATGTTTTGGACATTCATTCGCACATTACATTACATCATAGCATTTGCATTCATAAGCATTCATTCATAGCATTTGTGTTCCTAAGTGGTTGTTCCAGCAAAAAGAAGAAGCGGTCTTTTATGCTTCATTGTGTACAAAAAAGAAAAGCTTCGGCAAAAAGAAGAAGCGGTCTTTTATGCTTCGTTGTGTACGAAAAGAAGGGAAGGTGTTTTTTTCGCCTTCGGCTCAAAATACTAATTTCGTCCACATCAAAGCGCCTCAATAGAAGGGTAAGAACATATTACAAGGTATGTACAAAGTTCATTGAGAACAGTTTAATTGTATTTACAAAAATGGTTACAAAAGTCTCCTGAGTTTTTTCTATAGTATACTCCTACTGATCTTCACTGAGTTTCAGCTTCGGCGATATATCTTAAGCATCATCTTCAGCTTCGTCATCCTACATGAATCAAGGTATCGCGAGTAAAAATCAAGTGCGAAGGAGAAGGTAAGTACGAAGTATCATTTCTTACTGGTTCAAGATGACTTCGAGCTTCGTCTCCAGCCTTCTCTCGCCCGCCTTTTGTCCATATCATTTTTATAAATCTATTTGAGATGCTTCGGGCGAGGTCAGGAATGTCGTCTAGAATAGATGGAGACAGAGCGAAATTAGGCCTGTTGACGATTTTTCCATGCTCGCAGCCGGCCTTCAGGAACGCTGCAGCGGTACCCCGAGAAGCTACCCAGGCACAGAAGTCACCGTGCCCGGCTATAACTTCGTCAAGCTCTTCAATTTCAGCTTCAATATGATCGAAGGTTTTTGGCAAATTTTCAGCTGAAGGGTTGAACTTCCCACTGCTGGCTCCAACTGAGTAAAAGATCTTTTTTAATTGTTCAATACAGTTGTTGCTAAATTTCAAACATTTGTCTTGAAGGCTTGTTAATAATTTCTTCAAATCTGAGCTGGTTTGGACTTCGGCCTCAAGTTTTGAATTAAGCTCTAGCTTCTCTTGTTCAAATTGTTTTGATTGCCAGATAAGCTTCGAATTCAATTCTGATACTATAGCTTCAGTCTCTGCCAGCAAACCTTCAGTTGTTTGGAGTTCAAAGTCTTTCTTCTCAATAATGGCTGACTGCTCTTTTATCTTGCTCTCTAGACTTTCGATTATAGCTTCGTGTTTTTTATCCTCTAAATCTTGCTGCATCCTCAAAGCTTTGCTTAGTAACATGCTCTGCACATAAACAACCTTCGTTAGGAATATTTCCATTATTAAAAAACAATAAAAGTCAGAGATAAGTTGTTTACCTTGAAATTGGAATAAAATAAGCTGCCGACGATATGTTGTCGTCGGTAGCGGCTGATATCTGTTTCTAGCTTCGGAAAACCGATACTCTTTGATAGAGTACCGATGACCTTAGCCCCAGTTTGATCACGAATGCAGCCCAATTTTTCATCATCAATGCCTCCAAATAGAAGAGCTCCTGGCTTGTATCCGCAAGATTTGGCATATTCCTTAAGCTCTTCTATTTCGGCCTTCGTCAGTTTTTGCCCAACTAAATTTTGAAATGTGTAGGCTTCGTCGTCCGAAGTGTCTTCGGCTATTTCTTTCCCCTTCCCAGGCACTGTGGCCATGGTTTCTTCAGCAGCGGTGGCAGCTTCTTCTGCAGCCATGTCTTTCAAAATTTTGTTGATGTCCTCAATGGTAGTTTCTAAGTTCACATCTTCGGCTGTAGCGGCTTCGGTAGCCGCGACCTCCGAAGGTGCGACTTCGACGTTTGTTGTGCCCTCAACAGCTGGCGTTTTCTGAATTGACGCCCTCGGTGGCGTCTTGTCGATAACTTCAGTCACTGCAATAATTCTTTGTCTTTTTGTTTTTGTTATCTTCTTCGATTTTTCGGGTTCCTCCACCTTTCGAAAAAGCTTCGTCAGTTGAGGCCTTAATGGACTTAGCTTCGTGGGCAGGGTTTCAGTCATTACCTTTAAGATTTCCTCCACGTCGCTGGTAGAAGGTGGTGCGGGGGTCCCCTCTTCATCGGATAATTTTCGCTTTGGAGTTGATATTTTTCTCTTCTTGGGAATTTTCTTCTCTTTTGGTGGTTTTTCTTCATCCTTGTTCAAAGTTTCGGCCACTCTTTTCCTTTTTTGGCCCTCAGCACCCTTGTTCAGCCGTTCATAGTCAGGGTACTCGAAGCCCAGGGCATCAAGCACTCGGTTCAGCCTTCGCTTCGGACGGGTGCCGAAGGCCGCGGTCATCAGTTGATCTTCTTTTTTGGAATAATTCCCAAGAATTTCATTGCACATCACCTCAACTGTGTCCAGCCATTCTTGGCAGGGCTTTTTAAAGTATTTCTTGAATTTGAAATGGTAAGGAAGCCGGACAAGTTCCCCCTTCTTCTTCTCCCCCTCTAGCTTTGGCATTTCCCATTCTTTTAGGGTAGGGAAGACTCTGAACGCCAAGAATTCTTAAACCAGATCCCTGGTACCGATATGCTCTGAAATAATTTCAAACTCACCTAGTGCAGCCCAGGTGGGACCCTCCAATGTCATGTGGCACCGTGGCCTTGTTTCTCCGAAGATCAAATCAAGTGGGCTTTGTACCAATTTCTCTTCATCTTCGTCAACCTTCACATAAAACCACTCAGACTTCCAGCCTGCCGGCCATTTGCTTCGGTAGCTGATAACAGGAAACTTTGTTGTTTTCCGGTAGGCAAAATTGTAGCAACCGAAGTTATCATGTAATCCATCTTTTCTGGCCTTCGTTTGGTAATGTAATTCATGAACTCGACAGAAACTGTCGGCAAACGGTTCCACAGCTTGGCTTCGGAGGGCCCAGATATAAACATTAAGCCTAACGATAGCGTTAGGAGTCAATTGATGAAAGTAAATACCAAACTTTTTCAATACATCTGCAATAATTCCATGAAGAGGGAATCTCAGCCCAGCCTTTAAAAAGCTCTTGAAAATGACAATCTCGTCCTTCTCTGGCTTCGGGGTAGTTTCTTCTCCCCCGAAGCGAAGTAGCTTCTTCTGATTTTCACTAAAATAACCTGCTTTCACCATCTTGGAAAGATCAGCCTTTGAAACAGTTGATTTCCCGAAGTCCAAGTGACTGGGCTTGCTGGGCATGGCAATGCGATAGTCATCTTCGGGATCAGTTTCTTCAATGTTCTCCTCTTCTCCTTCGACAGTTGTCGGGTCTGCTTTAGCAGCGGGCATTTCTTTCGCAGTCACCAGTCCGGAACGCCGCATTGCTTCGGAGATGGGCACAGTATTCGAACCTTCGGCTTCGTCTCCTTCACGTTCAACTCTGGCAGTAGATCGCACTCTGGCCATTTGATTCTGAGTTTGGGGAAGTTAGATACTTTTTTCTTTTTCCTTTTCTCCCGAAGCTTTTCTTTCTGACGAAGCAGACTTCGAGATGGACCTTCGTTCGATTCTGAGAATCAAGCTTCGGCTATAGTTAAAAATTTTGGCAGCAAAACAGTGCAAATAGCAATGAATGCTGTGGTAACTTCACACCTACTCGTCTGTTTATATAGTGCTGCAGGTAAGAAGGCGAAGCGGCAGGATTTTTACACCAGGCGGGCAGTCACTTGTACTCGCTGCGCAGTGGACCGCAAAGATCAAACAGTAACTCTGCAAGGTGGGACCGACACGAGCTCGGGAATTGAATCGTTTCTCGGCAACGAGCTCAGGGAAGGTGTTTTTTGGACCTTCGGCTTCCCGAAGCTTAAGAGGCATTTTTCACGGATCAAGCTCGTTACGAAAAACGATCTAGCACCGCGAAAGGGGCTACTGTTGGGGCCATGCTTCGTTGCGCCGAAGGTCTTATACGAAGAAGCAGCTTCGGCTGAAGTTGTTCCCAGGAGATGGCCGAAGGTTCCTTTTCATGGAGCTTCGGCATTACAAACCGACATAGAGATAGAATGACCTTGTTATCCATAGAGGTCTGAGTCAATGTTGTAAACTTTTGTAAGGGGCATAATTGTAATTCGTCACAGGCTGTGACCTGTGTCTATAAATAGATGAACAGTACCCCTGTACTGTTCACGCGAACTTGACGTTTGCTTTCGCATCACACCTGTACTTTTGCTTTCCTCAGGACTGAAGGTACATTTGTGATTTGAAGTCATTTATATTCGTTCATGATAATAAAAATGGAGATGATTCTATGATAATATTTAAATGTTTATTTTATACCTCATGATTTGTATGAATACTTCGTCCCTTGTTATTATGCTCACGAAGGTACGTCCTTCGTAACCCTCGTCCGAAATTCTTTATATCCTGAAGGGATATAATGTTTTGGAGGACGAAGGACTTTAACACTTAACATTTTCTATGTTGCCTTGTTCTTAATTCTTAGCATTTGAGAACAAGCCCCCAACATATACGTCAACATATTATGCCATAAACATCTCGCCGTACATTTAGGGCCAGCACGCACGAAATAGCCAGCTTATACATTAATTGGACGTTGCATATGAGCAGAATTTTTATTGCTCCATTACGTTTTTATGTATATGTGTTGTTTGATGTGGCAGGAACATCATACATGAAGAACGTAGACCGACCTCCATCCAATCCAAAGCGGATTATAATTCAGTCTACTCAAGAGTGCTTTAGTGTCGACATACCCCGTGTTCCAGCGAAAACTGTTAGACACAAAACAATGCAGGCTGCTGATGAGGACGATGACTTTATGCCATTATCGAAGAAGCGTAACTTTGATGACAGTCCTCCAAAAGTCTTGAAGAAGATAGTTACAAAGCGGAGGAAAGTAGTGGATCCCCCCGATAGGTTAGAATTGATGGTCAATGGCAATATATCATTTTATGCGTGAAATTATGTTGTTTTTAGATTTGATTTAAACATTGAGTTGCGATTATGCAGATGTAAATATTTACGCTATTCATTGTATACATTTTTTCAGCAGAGGCTTAATGTGAGATGCAATCCCTATGACGTATTAGTAAGCATCCAGATATTAAACGACAGACAGCGCCAAGCTATTGCACGGAGGAGGTTTCCAGTATTCTTGATATGAGAGTTGACGCACTCGGCAGTAGATCTCATTTAGCTTGGCTGATGGAAAAGCTTGACCATAATGACATGACAATTCGAGCCGGCCCTGGGAAGGAGCTCAAAGTTACAAAGGAGACGGTGCACCTTATTTTGGGGTTACCAAATGTTGGTGGAGGAACGCCATTAGGCATTGATGAAGTTGTTGCTGCAAACAATTTAAGGGCTGAACTTGGTTTATCAAAAGAAGAATTTGGGGTTGCAGCTCTTCAAGATCGTCTGAGGAAAGGGTCTGACGATGATCTAAGCATCAGATCCTTCTTCCTGATACTGTTCAATACGTTGTTGTTCCCTACTGCCAGTTGGGGAATACCTAACCATGAGGTTCTTTTAACTGAGGAAATGGATCGTTTCCACGAGATGGACTGGTGCCAGCTAATTTTCAATGATTTATGCCAAGCTGCCAAGAAGTGGCATACTAGGAGCGTTACAAATGTTTCTACAACCATTTACGGATGTTCCATCGTCATTCTTGTAAGCATATCACTTTTTTTGTCTGTTATATGTAGCCATATTTTTTATGCAAAATTCATATACACGTAGATTATGCTTTGTTATGTCTCACAACGATTCATGTTATGCTTTTACAGCTGTATTATTTGGATCATCTTCATGACTCAGCTGCACCTCAGAATAAACGTGGAACACCACGCATCAAATATTTTGATAGGAGTATTATTCAAGCATTGACAAGAGCTGACAAGGGCAAGATACGCCAAGGACAAGAACCATTTGGACATTGTTCGGTATTTTTTTATGTGTCTATCATATTTTTTTATCTGCTTATGATAACTTTCACGTACGTTTATGCCAGTTTGCAAGCATATTTATGCGTCTATCAATTAAACATATGAATCACATTTATCAATTTAATTTGCCTTATATATGGTACATGGATTACAAATGAAACTCCACTTTATATGTGTGTATAAGTTTTACTACATCTTTCACGCCTTTTTAGTTCCGAAGCACCACAGAGACCTGTTACACAGCTGTACCACCTGATGAAGCACAATTTAAGGCAAGATTCTATTTATATATTTTTTGTCATAAAATTTCAACATAATATTCAGTTATACGTTGTATATTTACTTAATAATTTTCATTTTACAACAGCATAAGACCAGGACAAACACTTTTGATGTACCACGTCCTGACCCATCTGGACAGCACACAATTCACATCGAACTCCCGCTCATCAGGGATTTGATATTAAGCAAGCTGAATCAGCTTCCATCCCACCACCACCTGGGTTTCATAGAGAAGTTGTCACATTATGATACCGAGGTTGGTAAGTCTTGTTCAGTTATTAAACAGACTCTTCAGCAGATTGTTGAGAAACAATATAATCTATCTGATGTTTTTGGCGAGTTAATTGATGAGGTCCTCCGTGCTGAGTCGAGGGACAATGAAGATGGTTATGATGGGCAGAAAACAACTACAAAATCAGATGATATTCTTCCCCAGTCGGCAGGTTAGTCAGTTTTATGGTCTTTACGTCAATATAAAAAAGTTATCCAAACATTTGTCGATATCGTTATGATGCCATTATTTAAAACGATGTTTTTTTGTTTAAATGATACGAAAAGAAGGATGTACGTGTCCGGCCCCATAAACTGTACCTGATATGTCTACTCCAGCATCCCAGCAGGATACGCAGTTGACAGACACACAGGTACATGAATTACTGTTAAGGCAACAGCATATTCGTGTACTATTAGAAAGTTGCCCTGATGAAGCTGACATTGATCCACTGGTTCATACAAACATAACAAAACAGACCAAAACACCTACAACCCCAGTGGTAATGTTTTTTATTACTTGTATTTTCATTGAAGGGTTGTATTCATCGTTTTCTTTAAATAGCATATAACCATTACAATTTTTCAGGGTAAACATGGTGACGTTGGCAAGAACATGCCAACCAACACAAACGTCACTCCTCAAGCAACACCACATATGGAATCTTGCCAACCGATATTTGATGCGACGCCGCAAATAAAGGTATGAGTACACCGCCTCGTTTTTTTCTATATTATTATTAGTAGTTTACTAAACATCTAATCCATTTATACCATAATTGTTAGTCTCCCGGCGGCGTCCAACAAGCGGCAGAAACAGATCTCCCCGACAGTGGTCCATGCTTTGATCAGACTCCATCTGAACATGTCAGCTCAGTAATTTTCATTTTCATTATAGTTGCCAAAACTGTTCACAGATTGTTATATATATTTTCATATATCTTTTTAGGTTTCTGTTGAAACCGATCTAGCTACAAACACTCCTCAGGTTGATCAGGTTTCACTTGATTCGGAGATGCAAACTGTGTTAGCTCTATGCGTATATTTGTGTGGTATGCATCTGACACCAGCAGGTATGAAGTACTGACAAAATCAAAATCTATTTATATGATGGTAGTTTTACGCGACCTCACTAATTGTTATAAAAAATTCCCCAGTACCATAATAGATTATGGTGAATATTGTTCGACATGTTCTGATATATATGAATCTTTTGCCGATGGGAAGTGTCTCATACAGTGCTTCATCCAATGTGTTGATGATGATGCCAAAAATCAGCAGCCTTCCATGAGTTCGAACAGATTAATTCTTGATGTTAATGTTGGGGTAAATTATCGTAACATACCTACACCATATTCATATACACAATCTGTGAACCCAAGTATACTGACTCCATTTATATTGTTTATTGCAGTCACTACTCAACTTTGAGGAATAGGAATGACACAGTCGGAACCCTCAACCTTTTGATGAATCTGTACTGCACACATTCTAGACAATGCATTGCCCGAGACAGATGAAATGGATAAATGCAAAGCGGTAACAATCGTATTTCATTTTACAAACATAATTTATTTTAAATGGTACATATCACATTGTTATGCTTTGTCATTTACACTGTTCAGCTTTATGCTTTTTTTACACGGTCAGATCATGGTTCCCATGGTAAGCAGGGGGCATTGGACATTGTTTGTTGTCAATACAGTCAAGAAGTGCATTCACATTTTAGATTCCAATCCATATGGGGCAACACTTGGTGGTACTACATGGAAGGACTATCATTTTGCCCAATTGGACTTAGGTGGCAGAAAGTTACCATGGGCTAAGGTTATTATGAGTAGATTAAACAAAGCCATACAACATGTACGGCCCAGGACATGCTTTCCCAAATTTGGCAACTTCGCAATTGACTTGTGCCCAAATTGTCCTAACATGGCAGCAGGATCCAATGATTGTGGGTTTTATGTTATGGGATACATTCTCTTTTATGACTGCGTCGAAGGATCTCTGCGGTCAGACATAGAAGCAGTACGTTCAAATTTATCAGTTAATTCTATAGTTGGCACAAAGCAACATATGGTACACATGTATAACTAACACAATTTTATTGTCTTGCAGGGCAACACTAGTGCGATACGGTCTTTTGCGCTGCATTATATCACATTCCATTCGAAGAACAAAGCATTATCGCTGCTAGAAGACATCCAAAGATTCAAGGTCTAATGGATGCAATTTAGTTTGGATATGTAATATATTGTGTATACAATGGTTCCATAAACTTCAGATGAGTCATGTGTGTATAATATGGGCAAAGACGTTTGACGTGTCTTATGTTATGTCAATGACAACTTGGGGATCAGCGATGTCTAAACTGGAATATTGTACCCCATGTGTTTGATCTTCATGTGTGTTTTCATGCATTTAATTCTGCCAATTTCCTGTACATTTTTATGCTATCAACAACCTTGTGTTATGCTTGTTTTGTCTCAAGTTTATGATATAATTATCACCGCTGTACAGTCATAAGCTTTACGGTGTGACCAGTTTATGCAATAAACAACGCCGTGTTATGCATTGTTGCCCATACATTTATGATACAATTATCACTGTTCTATGCCCATACATTATGCTTGTTTTGTCTCAAGTTTATGATACAATTATCACCGTTCTATATTGGAAACATCTATTTGTACAGTCATGCTTCACAGTCTGACCAGTTTATGAAATAAACAACGCTGTGTTATGCATAGTTGCACATACATGTATGCTACATTCGACAACGTACTATGCTTTATAAGTTTCACAATCTGAACAGTTTATGGCCAGTGTTATGTATTTTTAAACTTACATGTATGCTACATACGACAACGTCATATGCTATAAAACAAGTCGATGTACATTCAGATTGCTACAGAACTGTTAACTGCTTATGATAAATTTCACATACGTTTATGCCAGTTTGTAAGCATATTTATGACGCTTTCTGTGCATTGTCAATTAAACATAGGAATCACATTTACATCCAGAATATAATTTTATCATAAATCTTATGGTATTCTACTCTCTACCAGATGAATCATCATCTCTGACATACACCGTTCGTTTTTTCGATGTTGATGTCTCATTCCACTATGGTGCTGCACCTATGATTTTGTTCCTTGAACCAGGAGGCCGTCCTCGCTTACGTCCAGATAGGTTAGCCAATCAAACCCTATTATCCTCCACAGTTAAACACGTACGGCTGTTGTGACCATTAGCTATACCACATTTCTGGCACTTCCTGCTCATCTTCTTAGCTCCTTTCGCACCCAATTTAAGAACTTGTTGCTCACTACTTTTGATTGTTCTTCCCTTAGGCTTCGCCTTATCTGGTCTTGCTAAGTTTACACCTTCCATATGAAACTCCAGTTTCTGCTCATCAAAGATATTAAGTCAGTTTTCATATTCACATATTCATCATATACTGTAGCAATGTTATTACCTTTCTAGCTTCCACATCTGTAGCACTACTATCAACCAGACGCATATCAATGTTATGTTCCAATGTTAATATCAGCATATTACATTGATCATCGTTAGCATTGCATTCATTTGTATTAGACCCCATTAAAATTTCCTGTGAAATAACGCAAACTCCAGTTCCCATCATAAATAACACAAATTTTATAGAGCAGCATAAATAATACATTATAAAATTTTGTTCCATACCTCGTTCCCATCATCTAATTTGCGTAAATTGTCTATAACTATGTCTTCTGTTTCATACGCTTCGACCTATATCATCATTACATACGTGGATCATTATCGACATGTAATTATGCAAAATTCATAATAACACGATGTGCGTACCTGGATGTCATCGCCAGCACTTGTGCCACAACTCTCACCAGTACCTGTATCAGGCTCCACACGCATCAATAACCCTAATAATTCGTCCATCATCTCTAGGGCTTTATCATTCCCAGCTTTAGATAGACTCGCATGGTGTACTACTTTCATTGCTTTTTTAAGCAACATCTTCTGTCTATATGATCTAGTTTCTCCATCTTTTCCTTTCAAATTCCTATCGTCTCTTGAAAAAGCCACATCTTGTCGCGCGGAGTATGTGTATCGTTGCAAATATACTCACTCGGGATCCTTTCAATTTGTAGATGCATGAAAGCGCGTACAAGATGAACACAAAATAGGCCTATAATTGATTAACCATACATTATGTCATATATTACTCACAAACAGCTATGTATTCATAATAATTTAGCATTTCATATAGAAATAATCGTTTAGTATAACATACCTGTATGCTCCCAATGCTTGCACTCACATGAATACTTTCCTGCATCCACATCAGCCCTTATTTTGAATTGGTGTTGACCCCAAACAATTTTATTTGATCTTGTAGTATGTTTCACCACCCAATAATTTACATCACCCTCTGTATCACGGTCTATTCGGTATGCAGTTGCATATTTTACGGTCTCCTGGAACCTTGTCATTATAGCTCTAGTGTATGCCCTTGCAACTCTTATTTCAAACATATACAATGTAGCTGTATCCTTTTGACCCTACAAATTATACAATATAGTATTAATACCGTTTTGTTTTTAATAGCATAAAACATGTGTTTATCATTTTTTTCACTTACCATGCATCCTAGTGCCTCTTTGGCCTCTTTCATCTTCCTACTACGCAGGAGCTTCATCATTTGCTTTGCAAATTGATGAAGCGGTGTGTTTGCATCCACGTGGGCACTCTTCACCAGCTTGTTCATGCTCTCGCTTCGTTGTGTAGAGACCATAAGACCACAATAGTCTCCTTTGAAAAATGCAGGTACCCAATATTTACGTATTTCATATAATCTGACAAGGGTGTTGTTCTCGTGTAGCTGGAAATCATTTAGCATCATTTGCCAGGCAGCCTCGAACTCCATTTCATTCAATGGATGATGTATTATAGATTGGAACCTTGTTTTGAAATCCATCTCCTCAAATCTTGCATACAATTCATTCAAGTGGGGCATATACCTGTTTTGCACATGCCACAAACACAATCGATGTATTGTGTTTGGGAATACTCTGCCTAGTGCGATTGGCATAGCAGGGTCTTGATCTGAAATAGATAAATTTACATAACATTATGCAAGCCAATATGATATCATATAGTACGTGTCATAATAAATACGAGCCATTTATTACAACATACCTGTCAACATCACTCGTGGTCCGTCACATCCCATGCATGTTTTGAACGTATTGAAGACCCACTCGAATGTATCAACTGTCTCGTCTCCTAGTAAAGCAAATCCAAATATTGTGCATTGTAGGTGGTGGTTCGAGCCAACAAACATGCCTAATGGCTTATCATACATATTAGTCTTATGTGTAGTATCAAAGGTAACTGCATCACCAAAATCAATGTGCTCGGCTTGCTGGCTAGCATGGGACCAAAATATGCTTAAAATCTTCCCTTCTTTGTCCAGTTGAAAGTCTGAAAAATTGTGGATTATCTTTCTTGCATAATGAAAAAAAGATAATAGCTTCGACACATCATTTTCATTTCTTTCCCTTTGCCATGCTTTTTTCCTGTCAAAAAATGTAATGATTATGCACTACATCTAATTTAACACATTAGGATTGTTTCGGTAATATATAATACCATTATTGGCAATGCATAATACACTTACAGGTTACTCATGTCCTGCATGGTTATTGGAACGTTTTCTGGACCACCATGCATTTCTGAAACTAAATCCATAATGCAATGTTGTGCAATCCTGCTTTCTTGCATCACACTAAGGAACTCCATATATTCACGATCATGAGTTTTGTTGCATTGCAATTGCCCTTTTTCTGTATCTTTCTTCAAGAATTCATGATTATGCTCATAGTTTACCAAATCAATTCGGACGGAAATAACATTTTCTTTAGCATCATCGTAGATTTTTTAAGTTTCATCCCAGCCTTGCACTGTGTTCGTTTTGAACATGTGTTACGTATCCTTGGATTTCCAGCTACCCTTTCAGCATTCTTTCCTTCCATTGAACAATTCAACCATTTACAATTCTTCTGCTCCCTATATTTCTTCAACGGAAATCCAACCTCATATGCATATTGACTATAAAAATTATACGCCTCGTCCACGTTACTAAATGTCATACCGACTTTAGGTATCAATCTTATATCAATATTGTCCGGCTGCGCACAGAAATTTAACATTTACGATTCAATAGCGACTAAATCTAACGTAATATAGGTACAACATTATAAAAAAGTATGTAACTAAATAATAGTATCATAATTGGGAGAACTTACATGGCTTTGAAGAATATGAGGTGTGTCCTGTTCATGCGGCCCAATATGTCTCATGGGGATGTGCTTATCTGCGCCGACCACGTCTACCGTTTTTGTGTGCTCATCAATATGTCTAGGTGCCCTCAATGCCGTGGGGGAGTAACAGATACACCCTCTATGTAACCGGTGATCGCAGACGCTACAGGATGCATGTCCATTGAAATAGACGTACCTGTTGATCTATGCACAGACGCTACAGGTGGCATGTCATCGCCAGCGCCGGTGCTGGACATTTTCTCGCTGTTAATCGCCGCCCGGTGCTCTCCCTTCCGCCGCCGTTAGCCTCCGCCAAGATCACAGATACGATCGTGGACGAGCGACAATAAATTAGAATTTGTTTCCTCCCGTAACTGTGCCTTTATTTACGCGAACGTGGAGCACGTCTTTCCTTATCTCAAACCGGTGGGAGATTTAAATGTTTCATGGTTTACGCTATCATGTTACACAGCGTTATGTAGTCGTAAACGGTGTGCACATGGTAATATTCGTTCCCGTGATTCGTGGCACAAAAGATTCCTTCTATGCATGATTTATGCACATTTCTACATATATTTATGCGTGCGTATATCGCCTGTCGCGTCTCATCCGGGATTCGTGGCTATCATATGCATGGCTGACGCAAGCTCACGTACAGTGGGCCGACCGCGACCTGGTTGGCGGCCTGGCTGGGGCTTCCCCCACTAACGGAAGCCCAGGGCTTCCATTACCTCTTCCCTATATATATAGTTTATATATTAGGAGCCCTGGGCTTCCAATAACTAGAGGAAGCCCAGGTCGGACGGTGCAATCCGGTCGAGCCGAACCACATACAGACGTCTATAAAATAGGACCTGGAGTGCTAGGGTTCAGTTTTTTACGCTCCACCCCGATTCATTAGCGACGCCGCGTGCGACGACGACGGTTGCCCCAGAGCGTGCGCGGTGGTGGATCCCCAGCCGGTGGCCGCAACTCCATGACCTCGACGCGCAGTGGCGGAGGTTCCTCGATCTGGAGTAGTGGCAGCGGTTCCCAGGTCGGTGGCGGCGGCTCCCCGATCCAGAAGGCGAGCGACAGCGGGGCCCTTGTGCGGGCAAGCGGCGGCGTCCCCGAGGTCCCGAGGAGGCGGCACTTCCAAGGCCGGCGAGCAAGCGATGCCCGTCGACGTGCGAGTAGCGACGGCGACACATGAGGTGCGATGTTCGAGCGAGCGGCGTCACGGAAGGCCCGAGATGCGCGCAGCGATGATCGCGCGTAACATCCTCCGATCCGGCGCAGTTTTCTTTTCGATTATTGTGTTTTATGCCTACCACATGTATTACTTACGCCAAAAACTGTACGATTTTATGCTTAAACTCGGAGTTCGTATATCAGTTTACTGCATGCACATTGGAAAGACAATTCCTTGATTTATGCTGTTCGTAATTTGTGCGCATGCAATGAAACTCCCACGATTTTTGCCATAATTTTTGGATCTGTATAAAAATAGAAACCGCATGCATGCGGCTGCCATGTTTTCGGATCTGTCATAAAAATAGGATAGTAATAACAATCTACTAGAGCTATCAACCTCTCACATTGACTCGGTATTTACGCTTACAATTGAGGGATTTTATGCTCAAAACTTAAGGTTTTTACGCTCCACCCGGAGATGCGTCCACCAGTGAACAATATGCCAGATTTTTTACGCAGTGTAACGAATTGCATAAATACCTAAACCGTGTAGTATAATTTATATCAGTATATATCATAAACTAGTTCTAATGCGTTTAGCTGCATGGCTGTTGGATAGATCCTATATTTACAAAAAAATAAAACATTAAATGAGAATTTTTGTTTCTATGCATGCAATTTATTTCCTTTCATTGCATATTCTTTTCCTCATAAATTCGTGTACATGCAGGTGGTAACAGATTTTTACGCAGTATACCGAATTGCGTAATTATCTACACAGTGTGGCATATTTAGTATCAGTATATATCATAAAATGGTCATTATGAGTCTAGCTGCATGGCTGTTGCAGCGATCCTAAATTTATGGAGGAAATAAAGCATTTAAAATAGAAACCGCCACACATATCTTTTCTAAATTTACGCGCATGCAAGGGAACGTGTTTGACTCATGCATGCATTTTGCCATAATTTTTGGATCTGTATAACCACATGCATGCGACTGCAATGTTTTTTGGATCTGCCATAAAAATAGGATCATAATAACAACCTATTAGAGCTATCAACCTCTCACGTTGGCTCGGTATTTACTCTTATAATTGAAGGATTTTATGCTCAAAACTTAAGTTTATTACGCTCCAACCCAGAGATGCGTCCACCAGTGAACAACATGCCAGATTTTTTACGCAGTGTAACGAATTGCAAAAATAGCTACACCATGTAGTATAATTTGTATCAATATATATCATAAACTAGATCTAATGTGTTTAGCTGCATGGCTGTTGGAGGGATCCTATATTTATGAAGGAAATAAAACATTAAATACAATTTTTTTTGTTTCTATGCGTGCAATTCATTTCCTTTCATTGCACATTATTTTCATCATAAATTTGTGTGCATGCAGCTGGTAACAGATTTTTACGCAGTATACCGAATTGCATAATTATCTACACAGGGTAGCTTATTTAGTAGCGGTATATATCATAAAATGGTCCTTATGAGTCTAGTTGCATGGCTGTTGCAGCGATCCTAAATTTATGGAGGAAATAAAGCATTTAAAAATAGAAACCGCCACACATATCTTTCCTAAATTTATGCGCATGCATTCCTTTTTTGCGCGCACAGACGTGGGCGCGGGTGGTGCAACCGACAGTCTGGTCCAGTCGGTGCGCTGGGTTGAACCAGGTTGCAGGGATGATCGACCTAGGCTTCCTTTAACTATTGGAAGCCTAGGGCTCCCGTTATTCCTGCCCTATATATATACTACTTATTAAGGCTATAAGGGTAGCCTGCCTCCCTTGTGTTCTGCCTCCCATCAATCTCAACCGTATGTTATCTCTCGCCTCCCTTTTAGTCATTCGTCGGATGCTGCCCACGCCCGCGTGCGTCTCCCTGCTCGTCGCCCACCACTCTCCTGTCCACGCGAGCAACCCTGCAACCGCCGCCACCGTCGTGCGGTGCCTCCTGTCAACCCTCCACGCGAGCCGCCGCCTGCATGGAGCTTGTAGAGGCGGGAGGAGAAGTCGAGGAAAGGGAGGAGGTGCGAGGAGGGCGAGGCGACGGGCTCCGGGGGAGCGGAGATGGCGAGGAGGGTGGGGTAGCGCCTGAGGAAAGTGGGGACGTGGACGGGGAGCTTGATGTGCTCACGACGCTCGGTGAGGTAGAGGAAGAGGAGGCGGCAACCCGGCGAGAGGAGCACCTCGCGGACCAGGCGGGACGCTTGGAGGAAGCGGCGGTCCCGGGCGATGGCAGCGTCGAGGGCGGGGTCTCGCTTCCATGGGACCTTTAGGGAGGATATGCGTGCGTTCTCAAACGTTCTGGTGGCCTAGAAATACACGTTCCCCAGACCGGCGACGCCGATGCCGACGCGGTCACGCCTTTTTTCAATCGGCTGGTTCACGTGCTCGACGAC
Source organism: Zea luxurians (assembly GCA_029449295.1). Classification (NCBI taxonomy): domain Eukaryota; kingdom Viridiplantae; phylum Streptophyta; class Magnoliopsida; order Poales; family Poaceae; genus Zea; species Zea luxurians. Next base: position 73,853,982 of record JAOPSE010000002.1, on the reverse strand, counting down.
GGCGAGCGTCTGTCTAGGTGCGTACAGGACGGCAGGCGCTCAATACGTCCACCCATAATTTCGATTTGCTCAGTTAAAGTATTTAAATCAATTCAGCGACTGTTTCTGTGATGGGATGATGGTTCTCGTTCCTGGTGAGGCGAATTTTGTCATCTCGTTTGTATCGGGGCTAGATTTAGTTGTTTGGCTATAGTTTGGCTGAAGGGTAATTTGTTAGATATAAAACCGGATTGCCCATATTAGTCCATGATGATGATTGACTATATTATGTTGATTAATCCTACTAGATCAGATGCGCTTGAGGTTTCAAGTTCTCTTTTTTTGCATGACCAATTCCATATGTTCCGTGCATGCCTGACGGATAACCTAATCAGTAGCACTATCACATGCTTTTTTTGGTAATTCGAGGAATTGATAGCATGAGGTGGGTCTTGTATCAGGAGCAAGATGGAAGGGAATAGGATAGCTCGGTTTTTGGTCACCTGGAGGGGCAACCAACTTGATGTGGATGCGAATCCAAGTTGTACCATGAAAGAGTTCGAGCAATTATTGTATATATATGTTTGTCTGTCAAAACTGGTTTTTTTGTTTCTTTACGCACACCGTACCCTGTAGCAAGCAATTCACGGATGAGCGAAAGAAAGGTCCATGATTTGTACTGCTGCACATCTCCTATATATACTACCTACTCGAGGTGCTAGAAGAAGTATGGAACATTCTCTTTAGATGATGTGCCTTTTAATTATAGTTTTAATATTTTCCCTATTATAAACACTTTGTGATATTCTCAGTAGCTCATCATCTTTCTCTCTCTCTCAACATTGTAGATTGGCAATGATGCTTCTGAATTTGTTGGTCCACTTGTATTGAACCTGTTGATAAAGGTATGTTTCTCATTCCATGACTTCCCCCATCGTTAAAATGACTATTGAAGTGCATTGATCCTAGAACATACTATGCGATTATGTGTATCTCAGCGCACCTTTATTATGCTCTTTGCACCAATATACTTTGTTTTTTCCTTTTTCGGTATTTGAAAAAAGGTGATCCATCTTGGAGCAGTACATCTATGCTTTCTTGATCTTTGCAAAAGTGGTCTGGGTCATTTTTGTTTCCTGCATGTTGTGCACCATATTTCTTTATCATTTGGTGTAGTTGGAAGTTGAAACAACAATTATAGTACTTATGACTCTTTTCATTTTTTAGTCACTTGGGGTTCTTGCTGAGGCACATTATTTCTAGAATGTCATGTGTGTGGGTTTCAGATTCAGATCCACATCGGTGTGTGTTTCTTTATATGCAGAACTTTTATTGTCCTTCTACAAGAGATGAAGTAGTCCTTTTTGGCTTGCACTTATTCATGTTGTCAGCAACCAGCATGTGTGCTTTCTTATGCAATCATTGTGGCTTTGTTTGAGTTGTTCAACTTCTATTTAGAAATTTCAATTAGAATTTAGATCAGCATAAAAAGGCTAGGATAGTTCTTTTGTAGTAGAAAGAAGCATCGTCTGTCAGGTTGTGTTGACCTCATAGTTTGTTTCCCATTTATTGCTCACTGCTGATTAAAGATCAAGAGTAGAAATCCACTTTGTTGCCTTTTGTTGTCTAGACTTCCCTATGCTTTGTAGTCCTGCAGATGCTTAGTATTCTAACTATCTTAGTTTACTTAACCTTATGTAGCAGAAGATAGTTGTATGTTTGGTCCTAACTAGCCAAAAAATCAGTGTTCTAAAATAAAGTTGGTGGCAATGCCATATTCCCTTAAAAATCGGTGAAGGATGAGGGCGACGTGCTAAAAATCAAGATGAACACATGCTCTCATTCTCGGTGCACAGCACCAAGAAGATAAGCATCATGCATTCCGAGCAGTTAGGCCACATAAAATACATTTCTTTGCATTCATATTCACTTTTGCATTCACGTTCCTTTAGTTCATTTGTTGTATATGATGAACTAATTATTTTATTTTGTTTTGAAGTTTCATAAAAAGTATAGCTAGCTAAATAACATTAATTTCTATGCCAACCCGTTTTTACTTGAATGTGCATTTTCTGCCCAACTTAACTGTTTTGCTTATTTTATGTGATATTAATATTACGAACAATTTGGATCATGGTTATTAAAACGTCACTTAAACGACGTTTAAGCGTTGTTTAAACGATAAAACGTGATTTGAAACTAAAACGTTAGAACGTTCTGTCAAATTAGTGTAGGACGTCCGTTTTAGGCGTTTTAACGTCGTTGAAACGTCTGAAACGTGATTAAAGTCATTCTAGAAGTGTAATCAATGTTTCAAGTTACTGGGCCGGCCTTCCTGTTCCTGGGCTTTCGCTTCCAAACTCTAAAGCCGCCTAGGCCCAGCCGTGAGCCAACATCCTCCCCACTTCCCCAGCCGTCGTTGCTTTTATCTCAGCACTCCACAGTATAGGCATAGCTCCATCGCTACCAAAGGAAAAGCTCTAGCCTTGTCACTTGTAAGCAGCAACATCAAAGGGCATATTGAGGAAAGCAAGACATGATAGATGCAAGTGCACATGTGTCTCGAAAAGGATCACAAACAACAAATTGGTTAAACTGAACACAATTGTTTCAGCAAATGCAGATAGGATATCAGTATGGAGCTTTCTTTTCCAAAAGGTACCGCTTAGTCTACATTATCTTGATATACTCTTTTTTAATTTTATGTAAACACGTGCTCTGAAAAAACTTGACTTACGAGAACAACTTGTTTGTGTCCAAGGAACAACAGGAAGAACAACTGCTGGTGCTTGCTGGTCGATTATCACCACTCTTCTGAAGGTGTGATTACATATCTTTGTAGAAATAGTTTTTGTGGTATTCGTCATGTTTTCTTTTTGCTAGCACCTTATTTCTGGTATAAGGAATCTAGCGTCCCATATTTTTGCTACTAGCTTATTTATTAGACAAGATTTCTGGACTAGGATGATGAATCATTGTGAGTGTTAGAAGATCACAGGGGTTTCCTTAGGTAGTTCTTCCTGAAATTTAGAAGTTGACATGCCTAGGCTATACTTTCTGACTTGTGAAATATCGGTAGCTTTAATATACATGATTTCAACTGAGCCCAAAGCTCCTCAATATACGATGGAGAAGGACAACATGTCGATTATGCTAGGTAGCTTGTGAAATCATGTTTTAGCACTTAACCTAGGTGACACATGTCTGGTCTCAAGCTTATTGTTCCTCTGTGTCAGGTGCCTCAGTTTCACAACCACACCTATTATTCAATTTAAATATGACATTTCAAGGCTAGCATTGCAACATTTTAGTTATGGCATGTGCAAGCGAATGATGTCTACAATACTGTGGTGGTCAATACTGTGATGATCATGTTATACCTTAGGTATGCAGATTACCTTTGAGTTGGTTGTTTATCATATCACCTTTGTTACATAGGCTATATACCTGAAGTTAAAGTTGAAAGGGAAATGTGCCCTTAGGCCATTTCTAAAGTGTTTTGGTGATTAAGTGCCCAACACATATTCTCTAAGTGTTAAATTGTGCCAAAGATTGAAGAAGTGCAAATCATGTAACAAGTGTCTGGTGCGCCAACTGCCACGAATCTGCAACGGTCGACTGTGCCAAAATAGGAAGGAGATCCGCATCGAATTGTCTACAGTGACTGTCCGGTGGGGCACCGGACTGTCCGGTGCGCCACCAGACAGAAGGCAATCTTAGCCTTCCTTGTTGGTCTCCAATGGCTCTTAGCTGCCTTGGGGCTATAAAAGAGACCCCTAGGCGCATGGAGGAGTCACCCAAGCATACTCTAAGCATTCTAAGTCTTTCACACTCCGTCTCCACGCACTTGATTGACTGTGTTAGTGATTTGAGCTCCGTTCTAGTTGTGAACTCGTTGTGCTTCATTTTGAGCTCAAGTCTTGGCCTGTGTGCGTGTGTGTTGCTGCGGATTTGTGTGTGTTGCTTCCCACCCTTACTCTTGTGCTTTCACTGTGATCTTTGGTGTAAGGGCGAGAGACTCCAACTTGTGGAGATTCCTCGCAAACGAGAAAAAGAGATAAGCAAGAAAAGTCGTGGTATTCAAGTTGATCATTGGATCACTTGAAAGGGGTTGAGTGCAACCCTCATCCATTGGGACGCCACAACGTGGAGGTAGGCAAGTGTTATACTTGACCGAACCACGGGATAAACCACTGTGTCCCTTGTGTTGTCCTTCTCTTTGATTATTTGTGATTCGCAAGAGCTCGCTCTATAGCCACTTGGTTCTATTGCACTAATATCTTTATAACCAAGCTTGTGGCTATTTAGTGTTGAATTTTACAGGATCACCTATTCACCCCCCCTCTAGGTGCTCTCAATTGGTATCAGAGCTGTTCTATTCACGTAAGGGACTAATCGCCCGACGAGATGGATCCTAAGGGAAAAGGGATGGTGGTCAACGATAAGGAGAAGGAGTCCATCTTCAACGAGCCAAGGGACGACAAGCCCACTGACTCTGGCTCGAGTCACAAGAAGAAGGATGGGAAGAAGAAGAGACATATCAAGAAGATCGTCTACTACGACAGCGATGAATCTTCTTCTTCTTCAAGAGACAACGACGAGAACAAGAAACCGGTTAATTCAAATTATTCATTTGATTATTCTCGTATTCCTTTTAATTCCAATGCTCATTTGCTTTCAATTCCTCAGAGAGGACTACACTTTTTGGAGTCACAAAATGCGTAGTCACTTATTTTCTCTCCATCCTAGTATATGGGAGATAGTTGAAAATGGAATGCAATTCGATAGTTCGGATAACCCTGTATTTATTAATGAGCAAATTCATAAGAATGCGCAAGCTACCACTGTTTTGCTAGCATCCTTGTGCAGGGACAAATACAACAAGGTGAGCGGCTTGGACAACGCCAAGCAAATTTGGGATACCCTCAAAATATCACATGAGGGAAACGACGCCACCATGATCACCAAAATGGAGTTGGTGGAAAGCGATGATGATTCTAGTGATGATGAAGTAGATTATACCGAGTTATTTAAGGGTTTAGATACAGCAAAAGTAGATAAAATTAATGAGTTAATTGATGCTTTGAATGAAAAAGATAGATTGTTAGAAAAGCAAGAAGATATTTTGTATGAAGAGCATGACAAGTTTGTTAGTGTGCAAAAATCTCTTGCTTTAGAGGTTAAAAGGAATGAAATGCTATCTTCTGAATTATCTGCTTGTCATGAAACTGTGTCTAGCTTAAAGAGTGTTAATGACGATTTAAATGCTAAGTGTTGGGGGCTTGTTCTCAAATGCTAAGAGTTAAGAACAAGGCAACACAGGAAATGTTAAATGTTAAAGTCCTTCGTCCTCCACCACCTTATATCCCTTCGAGATATAAAGAATTTCGGACGAAGGTTACGAAGGGCGTACCTTCGTAAACATAATAACGAGGGACGAAGTCATATAAATCATGAAGTATAAAATAAACATTCAAATGTTATCATAGAATCATTTCCATCTTTACTAATACGAACGAATATAAATGATTTCAAATTACAAATGTACCTTCGATCCTGAGGAAGGTGAGAATACAAGCGTGATGCGAAGGCAAATGACAGGTTCGCGTGAACAGTACAGAGGTACTGTTCATCTATTTATAGGCATAGGTCGCAGCCTGTGACAAATTACAATTATGCCCCTCACAAAAGTTTACAACATTGACTCAGACCTCTATGGATAAAAAGGTCATTCTATCTCTATGTCGGTTTGTAACGCCGAAGCTCCATGAAAAGGAACCTTCGGCCATCTCTTGGAGACGACTTCAGCCGAAGCTGCTTCTTCGTGTGAGACCTTCGGCGCACCGAAGCACGACCCCAACAGTAGCCCCTTTCGCGGTGCTAGATCGTTTTTCGTAACGAGCTTGACCCGTGAAAAAAGCCTCTTCAGCTTCGGGAAGCCGAAGGTCCAAAAAACACCTTCCCTGAGCTCGTTGCGGAGAAACGATCCGGCTTCCGAGCGCGTGCCAGGCCCACCTTGCAGAGTTACTGTTTGATTTTTGCGGTCCACTGCACAGCGAGTTCGAGTGACTGCCCGCTTGGTGTAAAAAATCCTGCCGCTTCGCCTTCTTACCTGCAGCACTATATAAACAGACGGGTAGGTGTGAAGTTACCACAGCATTCATTGCTATTTGCACTGTTGTGCTGCCAAAATTTTGAACTATAGCCGAAGCTTGATTCTCAGAACCGAACGAAGGTCCATCTCGACGTCTGCTTCGTCAGAAAGAAGAGCTTCGGGAGAAAAGAAAGAAGAAAAAAGTATCTGACTTTCCCAAACTCGGAATCAGATGGCGAGAGTGCGATCTACTGCCAAAGTTGTACGTGAGGGAGACGAAGCCGAAGGTTCGGACACTGTGCCCATCTCCGAAGCGATGCAGCGTTCCGGTCTAGTGACTGCGGAAGAAATGCCCAGTGCTGCAGCAAACCCAACAACCACCGAAGGAGAAGAAGAAAACATTGAAGGGACTGATCCCGAAGATGACTACCGTATTGCCATGCCCAGCAAGCCCAGTCACCTGGATTTTGGGAAATCAACTGTTTCAAAGGCTGACCTTTCGAAGATGGTGAAAGCAGGTTTTTTTAATGAAGATCAGAAGAAGCTGCTTCGCTTCGGGGGGGGAAGAAACCACCCCGAAGCCAGAGAAGGACGAGATTGTCATCTTTAAGAGCTTTTTAAAGGCTGGGCTGAGATTCCCTCTTCATAAGATTATTGCGGAGATACTGAAGAGGTTTGGTATCTACTTTCATCAATTGACTCCTAACGCCATCGTTAGGCTCAATGTTTATATCTGGGCCCTCCGAAGCCAAGCTGTGGAACCGTTTGCCGACAGCTTCTGCCGAGTTCACGAATTACATTACCAAACAAAGGCCAGAAAAGATGGGCTACATGATAATTTCGGTTGCTATAATTTTGCCTACCGGAAGACAACAAAGTGTCCTGTCATCAGCTACCGAAGCAAATGGCCAGCAGGCTGGAAATCTGAGTGGTTTTATGTAAAAGTTGACGAAGACAAAGAAAAATTGGTACAAAGCCCTCTGGATTTAATCTTTGGAGAGACAAGGCCACGATGCCACATCGGCAGGCTAGAAGGTCCCACCTGGGCTGCTCTGGGTGAATTTGAAATTATTTCAGAACATATTGGCACCAGGGATCTAGTTCAGGAATTCTTGGCATTCAGAGTTTTCCCTACTCTAAAAGAGTGGGAAATGCCGAAGCTGGAGGGAGAGAAGAAGAAGGGGGAGCTTGTCCGGCTTCCTTATCACTTCAAGTTTAAGAAGTACTTTAAAAAACCCTGCAAAGAGTGGTTAGACACAGTTGAGGTGATGTGCAATGAAATCCTGGGGAATTACTCCAAAAAAGAGGATCAACTAATGACAGCGGCCTTCGGCGCCCGACCGAAGCGAAGGCTGAACCGAGTGCTTGATGCCCTGGGCTTCGAGTACCCAGACTATGAGCAGTTGAACAAGGGTGCCGAGGGCCACAAAAGAAAAAGAGTGGCCGAAACTCTGACCAAGGATGAAGAACGACCAGCAACAGAGAAGAAAATTCCCAAGAAAAGAAAAATATCAACCCCGAAGCGAAAAATATCCGAAGAAGAGGGGACCCCCACACCACCTTCTACGAGCGACGTGGAGGAAATTTTAAAGGTAATGACTGAACCCATGCCCACGAAGCTAAGTCCATTAGGGCTCCAACTGACGAAGCTTTTTCAAAAGGTGGACGAGCCGGATCAAACGAAGATAAGCAAACCCAAGCGGCAAAGAATTATTGCTGTAACTGAAGTTATCGACAAGACGCCGCCTAAGGCGTCAATTCAGAAAACGGCAGCTGCCGAAGACACAACAAACGTCGAAGTCGCACCTTCGGAGGTCGCGGCTACCGAAGCCGCTACAGCCGAAGATGCAAACTTAGAAACTACCATTGAGGACATCAACAAGATTTTGGAAGACATGGCTGCAGAAGAAGCTGGTACTACTACTGAAAAAACCATGGCCACAGTGCCTGAGAAAGGGAAAGAAATAGCCGAAGACACTTCGGACGACGAAGCCTACTCTTTTCAGAATTTAGTTGGGCAAAAACTGACGAAGGACGAAATAGAAGAGCTCAAGGACTATGCCAAATCTTGCGGCTACAAGCCAGGAGCCCTTCTATTTGGAGGCATTGATGACGAAAAATTGGGCTGCATTCGAGACCAAACTGGAGCTAAGGTGATCGGTACTCTATCAAAGAGTATCGGTTTTCCGAAGCTAGAGACAGACATTAGCCGCTACCGACGACAACATATCGTCGGCAGCTTATTTTACTCCAACTTCAAGGTAAACAACCTTTTCTCTGGTTTTTATTGCTGTTAATAATGAAAATGTTACCAACGTGAGTTGTTTCTGTGCAGAGCATGCTACTGAGCAAAGCTCTGAAGATGCAGCAAGATTTGGAGGACAAAAAACACGAAGCTATAATTGAAAACTTAGAAAGCAAGATAAAAGAACAATCTGCCATCATTGAAAAGAAAGACTTCGAGCTCCAATCGACCGAAGGCTTGCTGGCTGAGACTGAGGCTAAAGTATCAGAGTTGAATCGAAGCTTATCAGTCAATCAAAACAATTCGATCAGGAGAAGCTAGAGCTTAATTCGAAGCTTGAAGCCGAAGTCCAGACCAGCTCAGAGTTGAAGAAATCGTTAACAAGCCTTCAAGACAAATGCTTGAAATTTGGCAATAATTGTATTGGACGATTAAAAAAGATATTTTACTCTGTTGGAGCCAGCAGCGGGAAATTTAACCCTTCAGCGGAAAATTTACCACAGGCCTTCGATCATATTGAAGCTGAAATCGAAGAACTTGACGAAGTTATAGCCGGGCACGGCGACTTCTGTGCCTGGGTAGCTTCTCGGGGTACCGCTGCTGCATTCCTGAAGGCCGGCTGCGAGCATGGAAAAATTGTCAACAGGCCCAACTTCACCCTATCTCCATCAATCCTGGATGATATACCTGACCTCGCCCGAAGCATCTCAAATAGATTTATAAAAATGATATGGACAAAAGGCGGGCGGGAGAAGGCTGGAGACGAAGCCCGAAGTCATCTTGAACCAGTAAAAAATGATACTTCGTACTTACCTTTTCCTTTGCACGTGATTTTTACTCACGATTCCTTGATTTATGTAGGATGACGAAGGTGAAGATGATGCTTAAGTTATGTCGCCGAAGCTGTCGCCGAAGCTGAAGCTTAATGAAGATCAGTAGAAATGTACTATAGGAAAAAAACTCAGGATACTTTTGTAACAAGTTTTGTAAATACAATTGAACTGTTCTCAAGGAACTTTGTACATACCTTGTAGTATATTCTTACCCTTCTACTAGGGTGCTTTGATGTGAACGAAATCAGTATTTTGAGCCGAAAGCGAAAAAACACCTTCCCTTCTTTTCGTACACAACGAAGCATAGAATACCACTTCTCCCTTCTGCCGAAACTTTTCTTTTACACAACGATTCATAAAAAGCCAATTCTCCCTTCTGCCGAAGCTTTTCTTTTACACAAGGATTCATAAAAAGCCACTTCTCTTTTTTGCCGAAGCAACCACTTTGGTACATAAATGCTATGAATGAATGCTTATGTATGCAAATGCCATGATGTAATGTAATGTGCGAATGAATGTCCGAAGCGTATGTCCGAAGCCACACTCATCCATTATTTCCTTAGGAACAACCACACATCAGCTCTGCATTCCCTTAGGAACGACTTTGGAGCTTCTTCGCCTTTTACTTAGGCAGTATAAGCTCTGCATTCCCTTAGGAACGTCTTTGGAGCTTCTTCGCCTTTTACTTAGGCGGTATCAGCGTTGACTTTTCGTTGTAAGCTCTGCATCCCCTTAGGGACGTCTTTGGAGCTTCTTCGCCTTTTACTTTCGGCGGAATCAGAGCTCTGCATCCCCTTAGGGACGTCTTTGGAGCTTCTTCGCTTTTTTTTTCAGTTTCGGCACTCGATGGTGCGTTCTCAGCTTTTACATTTACATTCTTTGGGGGATTTTGCTCTTATAAAACTAAAAAGGAAATTACATATGATGGCCCCATTAAAAACCTTTCTCCCCCTTTAGAAAGGAAAAGGGTGCCATGAAAAAAGAAAAAGAAAAACATAAAAAGTTACATCAAGTTATACATAATATCTCCGAAGCTCATCTGCATTCCAAGATCTTGGAATTTCGTTGCCATCCATGTCCTTTAATCTGTACGAACCAGGCCTCGACGAGGATGCTACTAAGAAAGGCCCTTCCCATTTCAATTGTAGCTTGCCCACTGTTTCTGGGTTGGCCACTCTCCGAAGCACCAAATGCCCTGGCTCAATATTTTTTAGCCGGACCTTTCTATCTCGCCATTTGATTGTTTCAGCTTGATATTTATTGATATTCTCCACGGCCTGAAGCCTGATCCCTTCTAAGGCATCTTTTTCCACAAGACAAGCATCTTCGGCACCTGATTCTGCCGAAGCTACCACTCTTATTGATCCAGCTTTAGCTTCTTCCGGAGTTATTGCTTCGTCACCAAATAACAACTTAAATGGGGTAAAGCCTGTAGACCTTGATGTTGTTGTATTGTGGCTCCACACCACTTTGGTCAACTGATCTGGCCACTTTCCCCTGGGTTGATTGAAGATTAACTTCATTATTCCTGTCATTATGATGCCGTTGGCCCTTTCAACAAGCCCATTCGACTCCGGATGCCTGACTGATGCAAAATGGATCTTCGTTCCAATTTGATCACAGAAATTTCTGAAATCTTCGGAGTCGAACTGTGTTCCATTATCTACAGTGATGGCCTTCGGCACTCCGAAGCGACAGACAATGTTCTGCCAGAAAAATTTTTGGACAGTGGCCGAAGTTATTGTGGCTAATGGCTTCGCCTCAATCCACTTGGAAAAATACTCCACAGCCACTATAACATATTTCAGATTGCCTTGAGCCGGTGGTAATGGACCCAGCAAGTCGAGGCCCCACCTTTGCAATGGCCAAATGGGCTGTATCAGCTGTGTCAAAGACGAAGGTTGCTTTTGATCTCTTGCACATTTCTGACAACCTTCGCACTTTTGAACCAACTCCGCTGCATCCGAAGCTGCCTTCGGCCAATAAAACCCTTGGCGAAAAACTTTTCCAAGTAACGGCCTGGATCCGATGTGGGATCCACATAGGCCTGCATGTATCTCTTTCATCAATTCTATACCTTCGGCTCTAGATAAGCACTTGAGCAGCGGGGCACAAACTCCATGCTTGTATAATTCCCCTTCTATCATGACATACGGACGAGCTCTTGCCCCTATTCTTTTATTATAAGCTTCGTCATCTGATAGGAAGTTACCCTGAAGGTAAGAGATTATTTCTGTTCTCCAATCTTCACTGTACACAGGAGAAATGTTAAGGACTGCTCTTTCAAGTAGCTCCACTGAAGGTGCCTTTATTGTTTCGAAAAACACATCCGAAGGTAGCGGCAGCCCCTGTGCTGCAGACTTGGCCAACAAATCAGCATGCTCATTTTGTCCTCGAGGGATATTCTTAACAGAAAATCCTTCGAAGGAAGCTTCGATCCTTCGGACCGTGTCTAGGTATTTTTCAAGCTTCGGGTCTTTAGCCTTGCAACTTTTGTCAATATGACCCGAAACAACCTGGGAATCAGTTTTAAGAATCGCCCTTCTGATTCCCATTGCCTTTAGTTTCCGAAGACCCAGGAGCAGGGCTTCGTACTCAGTTATATTATTTGTGCAGCTGAAGTCAAATCTTGCTGCATAGCAAGTTTTAACCTTGGACGGTGAGACCAACACAGCAGCTGCACCTGCTCCGAAGGTTCCCCAAGAGCCATCACAAAACACTGTCCATACTTCGGCATCTTTATTCGCTTCTTCGTCCTGAGCCCCTGGCGTCCAGTCGGCAATGAAATCTGCCAATGCTTGAGACTGAATTGAGGATCTATGCACATAATCAATGTAGAATTCATTGAGCTCCGCAGCCCATTTTCCAATACGCCCAGTAGCTTCTCTATTTCTCATGATATCCTTCAACGGCTGCGAAGAAGGAACAATAATGTTGTATGCCTGAAAATAGTGCCGAAGCTTCCTGGATGCCATTAAAACGGCATACAATACCTTCTCCAGCTCTGTATAATTTTTCTTTGAGACACTAAGGACCTCAGATACAAAATATACTGGGACCTGCTTCTTGACTTGTCCATCAAACTTTTCCTGGACAAGTGCCGCACTTACTGCTGAGTGCGAAGCTGCCACATATAACAACAGAGGAGCCCCTGGCGTTGGTGGAGTTAATGTTGTGAGATCTATTAAGTATTGCTTCAGCTCTTCGAAGGCTTTTTGTTGACTTGGGCCCCATTGAAAGACTTCAGTTGACTTCAGCACCTCGAAGAATGGTAAGTTTCTTTCTGCTGATCTGGATATAAATCTGTTGAGAGATGCCAGCCTTCCTGTCAATCTTTGGGCCCCCTTTCTTGTGGTTGGTGGCTCCATTCGAAGTATAGCTTCGATTTTATTTGGGTTAGCTTCAATTCCCTTTGTTGAAACCAAGCATCCAAGAAATTTACCCTTCTTCACTCCGAAGACACATTTTTCTGGATTCAGCTTCAGACCAGCTTGTCTGAAGCTGGCGAAGGTCTCCTGCAGATCAGCAATATGATTTTCTTGCTTCGTGCTTTTTACAATGATGTCATCGACATAAGTCAACACATTTCTGCCTATCTGAGATTGGAGAACCTTCGCAGTCATTCTGCTGAAACTCCCTCCAGCATTCTTGAGCCCCTCAGGCATCCGAAGATAGCAATATGTACCACTTGGGGTTATGAAGCTAGTTTTTGGCTCATCTTCCTTCTTCATCCAAATTTGATGATAGCCTGAGTAGCAGTCTAGGAGACTCATGAGCTCTGAAGAAGCTGCTGCATCGACTAAAGAGTCTATCCTTGGCAACGGGAATTCATCCTTCGGACAAGCCTTGTTGAGATCTGTGAAATCAATACACATTCTCCATTTGCCATTGGCCTTCTTCACCATAACAGTGTTAGCTAGCCACTCTGGATACTTCACTTCTCTGATAACTCCTGCACTGAGAAGTCTTTTTACTTCATTGCGAGCCCCTTCGGCCTTGTCATCAGACATTTTCCGAAGCCTCTGCTTTCGGGGTCTGAAGGATGGGTCAACATTGAGCGAATGTTCAATAACATCCCGATTCACTCCACAGAGATCATTGGCTGACCATGCAAAAACATCTTTGTTGTTGAATAAAAACCTTATCAAGGTTTTCTCCTGGTCTTCAGATAATTGCGAGCCCAATAGCACCTTCTGCTCTGCTATGTCTTCACACAATAACATGGGCTTCGGCTGATCCGCTGAAGCTGCCTTCTCCCTCCTGAATTTGTACTGTTCACAAGCTTCAGCTCCATCTATGTTATGGATTGCTTTGGAGTCAGTCCAGCTTCCTTCGGCCCTTCTAGCAGCTTCCTGGCTTCCATGAATAGCAATAGGTCCTTGGTCCGAAGGTATCTTCATGCAGAGATAAGCTGGGTGAAGAATTGCTTCGAAAGCATTAAGAGTTCCGCGACCAATGATAGCATTGTAAGGATACTCCATGTCAACAATATCAAACACAATTTGCTCAGTCCTTGTGTTATTAACAAATCCGAAGGTTACCGGCATGGTAATCTTCCCAAGTGCTACAATCTGCCGCCCTCCGAAGCCACAAAGAGGGTGCGTAGCATCATGAATCTTGTCTTCGGGCTATTGCATTTGTCTGAAGGCTTTAGCAAATATAATGTCAGCTGCACTGCCTGTATCAACTAAGACATTGTGGACCAGAAATCCTTTGATCACGCAAGAGATGACCATGGCATCATTGTGAGGATAATCCTTAAGCTGAAGGTCTTCCTGAGAGAAAGTAATTGGAACGTGGGACCATTTTGACTTGATGAAAGGTCCCTGTACTCCAACATGCTGCACCCTTCTCTGAGCCTCCTTCTTCTGCTTCTTGTTAGCCAGCTCTGAGCAAGAGCCGCCTGTTATCGGGAGCACCAGCTTCGAAGCCGAAGCAGCTCCAGCTTGATTGTTGAACGAAGCCATCAGCTCAGAAAAGTGGAAGTGAGTTCACCGGAGGTGGGCGCCAATGTTGGGGGCTTGTTCTCAAATGCTAAGAGTTAAGTACAAGGCAACACAGGAAATGTTAAATGTTAAAGTCCTTCGTCCTCCACCACCTTATATCCCTTCGAGATATAAAGAATTTCGGACGAAGGTTACGAAGGGCGTACCTTCGTAAACATAATAACGAGGGACGAAGTCATATAAATCATGAAGTATAAAATAAACATTCAAATGTTATCATAGAATCATTTCCATCTTTACTAATACGAACGAATATAAATGATTTCAAATTACAAATGTACCTTCGATCCTGAGGAAGGTGAGAATACAAGCGTGATGCGAAGGCAAATGACAGGTTCGCGTGAACAGTACAGAGGTACTGTTTATCTATTTATAGGCACAGGTCGCAGCCTGTGACAAATTACAATTATGCCCCTCACAAAAGTTTACAACATTGACTCAGACCTCTATGGATAAAAAGGTCATTCTATCTCTATGTCGGTTTGTAACGCCGAAGCTCCATGAAAAGGAACCTTCGGCCATCTCTTGGAGACGACTTCAGCCGAAGCTGCTTCTTCGTGTGAGACCTTCGGCGCACCGAAGCACGACCCCAACACTAAGCTAGAAGTAGCTAATAAAACTAGATCTTGTGTAGAACATGTTGCCATTTGTAATAGGTGTAAGGATTTTGATGTTGATGCTTGTGTTGAACACCTTACATCAATTACTAAATTAAATAATGAGGTGGCAAGTCTTAATGCTCAACTTAAGACTTGCAAGATAGATTTTGATAAGTTAAAATTTGCTAGGGATGCCTACACCGTTGGTAGACATCCCTCAATTAAGGATGGACTTGGCTTTCGAAAGGAATCCAAGAACTTGACAAGCCAAAGGGCTTCCATTCCTAACAAGGAGAAAGGGAAGGCCCCTATGGCTAGTAGTAATCAAAAGAATCATGCTTTCATTTATGATAGAAAATTTTCTAGGAATGCTCATTATAATAGGAGTTATGATGCGTATGATTCACATGCTATGATTGCCTCAAGCTCTACTTTTGTGCATGGTAGAAATATGCCTAGGAAAAATCATGTTTTGCATCATGTACCTAGGAAAATGCGTAATGAATCTGCTACTGTTTTCCATGCATGCAACAATACTTTTGTACTCACATGTAAAAATAAAAAAGTGGTTGCTAGGAAGTTGGGGGTCAAATGCAAGGGAGACAAGACTTGCATTTGGGTCCCAAAGGCTATTGTAACTAACCTCGTAGGACCCAACAAAAGTTGGGTACCTAAAACCCAAGTGTAAATTGCCTTGCAGGTTTATGCATCTGGGGGCTCAAGCTGGATTATCGACAGCGGATGCACAAACCACATGACGGGGGAGAAGAAGATGTTCACCTCCTACGTCAAGAACAAGGATTCCCAGGACTCGATTATCTTTGGAGATGGGAACCAAGGAAAGGTTAAAGGACTAGGAAAGATAGCCATTTCATCCGAGCATTCCATATCCAATGTGTTCTTAGTTGAATCGCTCGGGTACAACTTATTATCTGTCAGTCAACTATGTAATATGGGTTATAATTGTTTATTTACCAATATAGATGTGTCTGTTTTTAGAAGGAGTGATGGTTCATTAGCTTTTAAGGGTGTACTAGATGGCAAACTTTACTTAGTTGATTTTTCAAAAGCGGAGGCCGATCTATATGCATGCTTAATTGCTAAGACTAGCATGGGCTGGCTGTGGCATCGCCGTCTAGCACATGTTGGGATGAAGAACCTTCATAAACTTCTGAAGGGAGAACATGTGTTAGGTCTAACCAATGTATTTTTTGAAAAAGGACCCTGTGCAGCTTGTCAAGCAGGTAAACAGGTGGGAAGCACTCATCACAGCAAGAATGTGATGACCACATCAAGACCTCTGGAGCTACTTCATATGGACCTCTTCAGACCCGTCGCCTACCTTAGCATCGGGGGAAGTAAGTATGGTCTTGTTATTGTTGATGATTTTTCCTGCTTCACTTGGGTATTCTTTTTGCAAGATAAATCAGAAACCCAAGGGACCCTAAAGCGCTTTCTAAGGAGAGCTCAAAACGAATTTGAGCTCAAGGTGAAAAAGATAAGAAGCGACAACGGGTCCGAGTTCAAGAACTTACAAGTGGAGGAGTACCTTGAGGAGGAAGGAATCAAGCACGAGTTCTCCGCTCCCTACACACCACAGCAAAACGGTGTGGTAGAGAGGAAGAACAGGACGCTTATCGACATGGCGAGGACGATGCTTGGAGAATTCAAGACGCCCGAGCGGTTTTGGTCGGAAGCTGTGAACACAGCTTGCCACGCCATAAACCGGGTCTACCTTCATCGCCTCCTCAAGAAGACCTCATATGAACTTCTAACCGGTAACAAACCCAACGTTTCATACTTTCGTGTATTTGGGAGTAAATGTTATATTCTAGTAAAGAAAGATAGAAATTCCAAATTTGCTCCCAAAGCTGTAGAAGGGTTTTTGCTAGGTTATGACTCAAATACAAAGGCGTATAGAGTCTTCAACAAATCATCGGGTTTGGTTGAAGTCTCTAGCGACGTTGTATTTGATGAAACTAATGGCTCTCCAAGAGAGCAAGTTGATCTTGATGATGTAGATGAAGATGACGTTCCAATGGCCGCAATTCGCACCATGGCAATTGGAGATGTGCGACCACAGGAACAACAAGAGCAAGATCAACCTTCTTCCTCAACAACGGTGCACTCCCCAAATCAAGATGATGAACAGATTTCTCAAGAGGAGGCATGTGGTCAAGGGGGAGCACAAGAAGAACAAGTTTTGGAGGAAGAAGTACCACGGGCCCCTCCAAATCAAGTCCGAGCGACAATTCAAAGGAATCATCCCATCGACCAGATTCTGGGTGATATAAGCAAGGGAGTAACTACTCGCTCAAGATTAGCTAACTTTTGTGAGCATTACTCGTTTGTCTCTTCTATTGAGCCTTTCAGGGTAGAAGAGGCCTTGCAAGATCCGGACTGGGTGTTGGCCATGTAGGAAGAGCTCAACAACTTCAAGAGGAATGAAGTTTGGAGCCTGGTGCCACGTCCAAAGCAAAACGTTGTGGGAACCAAGTGGGTGTTCCGCAACAAGCAAGACGAGCACGGGGTGGTGACACGAAACAAGGCTCGACTTGTGGCAAAAGGTTATGCCCAAGTCGCAGGTTTGGATTTCGAGGAGACTTTTGCTCCTATGGCTAGGCTAGAGTCTATTCGCATTCTATTTGCCTATGTCGCTCACCACTCTTTCAGGTTGTTCCAAATGGATGTGAAGAGCACTTTCCTCAACGGGCCAATCTAGAAGGAGGTGCATGTGGAGCAACCCCCTGGCTTTGAGGATGAACGGTACCCCGACCATGTGTGTAAGCTCTCTAAGGCGCTCTATAGACTTAAGCAAGCCCCAAGAGCATGGTATGAATGCCTTAGAGATTTCTTAATTGCTAATGCTTTCAAGGTTGGGAAAGCCGATCCCACTCTTTTCACTAAGACTTGTGACGGTGATCTTTTTGTGTGCCAAATTTATGTCGATGACATAATATTTGGTTCTACTAACCAAAAGTCTTGTGAGGAGTTTAGCAGGGTGATGACACAGAAATTTGAGATGTCAATGATGGGCGAGTTGAACTACTTCCTTGGGTTCCAAGTGAAGCAACTCAAGGACGGCACCTTCATCTCACAAACGAAGTACACGCAAGACCTTCTCAAGCGGTTTGGGATGAAGGACGCAAAGCCTGCAAAGACACCAATGGGAACCGACGGACATGTCGACCTCAACAAAGGAGGTAAGTCTGTTGATCAAAAGGCATACCGGTCTATGATAGGGTCATTACTTTATTTATGTGCTAGTAGACCGGACATTATGCTTAGTGTATGCATGTGTGCTAGATATCAATCCGACCCAAGGGAATGTCACCTTGTGGCCGTTAAGCGGATTCTTAGATATTTAGTTGCTACGCCTTGCTTTGGGATCTGGTATCCAAAGGGGTCTACCTTTGACTTGATTGGATATTCAGACTTCGATTATGCTGGGTGCAAGGTTGATAGGAAGAGTACATCAGGGACGTGCCAATTCCTAGGAAGGTCCCTGGTGTCTTGGAGTTCAAAGAAACAAACTTTCGTTGCCATATCCACCGCTGAGGCCGAGTATGTTGCCGCAGGACAGTGCTGCGCGCAACTACTTTGGATGAGGCAAACCCTCCGGGACTTTGGCTACAATCTGAGCAAAGTCCCACTCCTATGTGACAATGAGAGTGCAATCCGCATGGCAGATAATCCTGTTGAACACAGCCGCACTAAGCACATAGACATCCGGCATTGTGGGGGATAGATATCCCCCGGGTCCACTAAAAGAGTAAAGGACCTCACGAAGGGCCCAAAGGCCCAATAAATCGTAAGGTTATTCTTTCGTGGGCCTGGGGAGAAATAACCAGCAACGCAGAACGACATGAGGCCGGATTGGTGCAAACCCGGACGGCCCACAGCGTCGAGCAAGTGACCGTAACAAAGATCCAACTTTCCCGCGCTGGAGCCTCCATGCAACGAAGCCACGTGAGGATAAGTCGGCGAGGGTTACGTAAAGGATAATTTCAAGAGGTTCACTATCTTTTAGCCACTTGTTGTTATCTTATCCATGTGTACTGCCCCACGGTCGAGTATATAAGGCCTAGGGGGCACCCCTTCAGAACGATCGACCCATTACTTAGCCATCCACATCAACTCTCTGTATTCTTAATCCAGAGAGCTCTCCTGTAATCATTCCCACCTAGCACACTCATCAGGACGTAGGGTGTTACGCATCACTAAGCGGCCCGAACCTGTAAGCCTTGTCTTCCGTCTCTCGTGCGATCGGCACGAACCATTTTGCTACAATTGTCGACACCTTCCTACTCCTAAAACACCTCGAGGGGCAACCCCAGGTGTGCGGTCGGACCCAAAACACCGACAGCTGGCGCGCCAGGTAGGGGGTGTGTCGACAATCCAAGCTAGCTCAATGGCCATCTCCTTCTACAGCAAGATCGCCCTACGCCCCGGATCTATGTTCTGCTTCGGAACAATCTCATTCATAGCGGACGAAGAAGGAATTCTGCACCGTATCGCGGATCCGCCGGAAAAGGAATCTTCCCCAACAAACTCCGAAAATACCGGAGAAGTGCAATCTCCGGCTCTCCGAAAGAAGATCACTACGACGACAGCACCATTCTACCCCGACGTCCTCTTCATCGGAAGGGCGGAATCGCCCGCCATCTCCGACGACGAGCCGACTGTACCCGGGGAGGAACCGCCTCAGCGAGAGTCCCGTCGACGGAGGAACCGGCGCAGGAACGTTCGACGACATCACGCAGCCGGAGAGCAGAATCCGGAACAACCTGTCTCGCGAGACGAGGTCTCGGAGGTAGGAGAAACCCCGGAAGAACGCGTCTTCAGAGAGCGAAGGAACTCCCGACGGCGTGATCGTCGGCGAGCTCAGGAACATGCTGAGCAGGATGCGAGGCAACGTCGAGAGAATCCATTCTTCGGGCGCAACCTGAACCCCGACTTCGCCCGAGCCATGAACACGCCGAGCGAAGTCGGAGGGGTGTTGGCTCGGATAGCTGAAGGACTTCCTCGGACTCCTGACGCCGAAGGCTACCGACGACTGCTCACCCAGGCGGCCAACCATCTTCTACCGCTCGCCCACCCGCCGAACGATCTGCGACACGCCATCAACAGTCGCCGAGACGCGTGAAGCTCCATCAATGCTTCGCGGGAACGGCGGCATGAGAACGAGATTCGTCGTAGAGAGGAATACGACAGGGATCATGGCGTCCCGACTCAGAGCCAAGCCACCAGGACTGAGTCGGCAACGGCTTCAACTGGCGGAACCACCCGGGGACGGTCGAGGAATCACAATCACAACTCCCCTCCCCGGGACAGACATCGACCCCGACGACAGGAGGACACGTGCGGAGTGTCCGCCCTTACTCCGCGCCTTAGGGCCATCCAATGGCCTCCCAACTTCAAGGTATCCAATGTTGACAAATATGAACCTAAGCAGGATCCATGGGGTTGGCTAGCCGTCTACACCACCGCTGCTCGAGCTGCCGGAGCATCCGAAGACGTGATGACCGTGTACTTACCCATTGTCCTTGGACAAGACGCACTGCAATGGCTACGACATCTACCCCGACACTGCATCGACGTCTGGGGAGACTTCAGTCGACGCTTCACCGCCAACTTCTAGTCCCTCTCCGACAAGCCGGCGCAGCCGTGGGATCTTAAATCTATCAAGCGCCGGGGGGATGAAACTCTCCGGTCGTACCTCAAGAGGTTTCAAACCATGAGGAATCGTATCCCCGATGTCACGGAGGCGGCCGTGATCGAGGACTTCTACCGAGGATCTAATGATTCGGTTTTCGTCCGAGCCATACTACAAAAGGCACCGACCACCTCCGAGGAGCTGTTCCGGGAAGCCGACCTCTACATCACCGCCGACGAGCGAGCCCAGGACCTCATCGGAGGAGCGAAGCCCGCACCAGCTGCACCACGACGCGACACGAACCAACAACCTGACAAGCGGTGGGAGAAGAGGCCACGCGAAGAAGTGCACGCTACCGGACCACCTGCCTCTCGCGCTCGAGGAGGACCTCGTGGAGGCGAACGCACGCTGGACGACATCCTCGACGCCCAGTGCCCGTACCACAAGGACATGCGCCACACTCTTCGTAACTGCCGGGACTTCAAGCACTCCGTCGGACACGGCCGACCCTTCCAACCTCTACCTCCTCCTCCGCCGAGGGGAGGACCAGATGAACCACGACAACCCCATCGGCAGGAGGAGGGAGGAGGAGGAGGAGCTTTTCCACGCGTCGACAGGGAGGTCAACGTCATCTTCGGCGGACATGGATCGCAGGAGAGCAGAAGACAGCAAAAGCTCAATGATCGCCAGATACTGGTGGCGACCACCGGCCCTCTCGCCCCATACCGGTGGTCGGAGCACCCGATCACCTTCACTCGGGCGGATCAATGGCTCAACTTTGACCACCCGGGCAAGTACCCGCTTCTCGTCGATCCGGTGATCCGAGAGAGCCGGGTGAAAAAGGTGTTAGTGGACGGGGGGAGCAGCATCAACGTCACCTTCCCCCGGACACTCCAAGGCTTGGGAGTTCATCTCAAAGAGCTCCACGAGTCGGACACTCCTTTCTTCGGCATCGTGCCGACGGAAGGGGAATACCCGCTGGGCCACATCTACATGCCAGTCACCTTCGGAACTCCGGAGAACTACAGAACCGAGTTCCTGAGGTTTGAAGTGGCGAACTTCGACTACGGGTACAACGCCATCATCGGGAGGCCTGGATTGGCCAAGTTCATGGCCATTCCGCATTACACATACATGATACTGAAGATGCCAGGGCCGCAAGGGATCATAACTGTGCGCGCCGACTTCCAAGGCGCCGCAGAGTGTTTCCGAGTGGCTATTCAAGCAGCCCTCACCGCCAAGCCATCGACAGCTCCCTCCACAATGGCGAACTCTAAGCCTGAGGAGGACCTCGCAATACCGGCGAATGAAGCTCAGACCGCGACCTCTATGCGGCCGACTGAAGAAACCAAGAGAATCAACCTGGGATTCGCTGATGAGCGCAAGACGGCCATCATCAGCTCCAGTTTGGATGACAAATAGGAAAGCGCGCTCGTCCGGTTTCTGCAAGATAACCGAGATATATTCGCATGGCAACCTGCGGATATGCCGGGAGTCCCGAGAGAACTGGCCGAGCACAAACTGAAGGTTTTTCCCCAGGCGAGGCCGATTCGACAGAAATTACGTCGTTTCACGCCTGATAAGAGGGAAGCCATTCGCGCCGAGTTAGCTTGCTTGGTTGCGGCTGGATTCATTAGAGAAGTATTACATCCTGAGTGGTTAGCCAATCCTGTTCTTGTACTCAAAAAGAATAAAGTGGACTGGCGCATGTGTGTTGATTATACTGATCTCAACAAACACTGTCCGAAGGATCCTTTCGGGCTCCCGAGGATAGATCAGGTGGTGGACTCCACCGCTGGATGTTCTATGCTGTCTTTCCTGGATTGTTATTCTGGATACCATCAGATTAGTCTGGCGAAGGAAGATGAAGAAAAGACGGCATTCATTACTCCATTTGGCGCTTTCTGTTATACCTCCATGCCGTTTGGCCTCAAAAACGCTGGAGCGACTTACCAGAGAGCTATTCAAACATGCTTAGCCGATCACTGGGGCAAGCGTGTGGAGGCTTATGTGGATGACGTGGTGATCAAAACACAGGACTCAAAAGACTTCATCGAAGATTTGCAACTGGTTTTCAACAGCCTAAGGCGGTATAGATGGAAGCTTAATCCCGAGAAATGTGTTTTTGGGGTACCAGCCGGAAAGTTGCTCGGATTTATTGTCAGCCACCGGGGAATTGAGGCTAATCCGGATAAGATTGAAGCCATCATGAAGATGGAAGCACCTCGGTCGCAGAAGAAGGTTCAGCGACTTACTGGATGCATGGCAGCTTTAAGCAGATTTATATCCAGGCTGGGGGAAAAAGGTTTGCCGTTTTACAAGTTACTCAAGAAGGTGGATAAATTCCAGTGGACTTCAGAAGCACAAGAAGCTCTGGATGCTCTGAAAAAATTCTTGACAACACCACCAGTACTGAAACCACCTCGGCGAGCTACATCAAATCAACCAGCTGAAGATTTGCTATTGTACATCTCTTGCACGACTCACGTGGTAAGCACCGCGTTAGTAGTCGAGCGAGTAGAAGAAGGGCACGCCTATCCAGTGCAACATCCTGTCTACTTCATCAGTGAAGTCCTCGGCCCCTCAAAGAAAAAGTATCCTCAAGTTCAGAAACTATTGTATGCAGTACTTCTAACTGCCCGCAAAGCTGCGTCACTACTTTGACGACCACAAAGTCATAGTAGTCACAAGTTTTCCAATAGGGGATATTCTTCACAACAAGGAAGCCATCGGTCGAATAGCCAAGTGGGCCTGCGAGCTGGGATCTCATGACATCGAGTTCCGACCTCGCACCGCCATCAAAACTCAAGCACTAGTTGATTTCGTATCGGAGTGGACTGAACAACAAGTACCAGACAACCCGGAAACTGCAGAAGTATGGCGAATGTATTTTGATGGCTCACTAAAACTGCAGGGAGCAGGAGCGGGGATTCTCTTCACTGCACCTGGAGGCGAACACCTCAAGTACGCCCTCCAGTTGCTATTCCCAGCCTCCAACAATGCAGCCGAGTATGAAGCTTTGATCCATGGATTGAACATTGCCATATCATTGGGCGTCAAAAGATTAATGGTATATGGGGATTCTCTAGTAGTCATCAGCCAGATAAATAAGGAGTGGGATTGCTCAAACGATTCGATGGGAAGATACTGCACTGCCGTCCGAAAGCTGGAGGATAAATTCGAAGGCCTAGAATTTCATCATGTGGAAAGAGATCGGAACACGGCAGCCGATGCACTGTCCAAGCTAGGGTCCAGTCGAACTCAGGTCCCACCCGGGGTTTTTGTGCAAGAAATTCTGCAGCCAAGTATCTCAATGGATCAAATGGAAGAATGCAACATCATAGATCAACCCGAGTCAGATCCCGATGACTGGAGAAGGCCAATCATTAAGTACATAAAGAATGAAGAAGAACCAGATGACAAGAATTCGGCAGAGCGCATTGCAAGACAGTCGGCTCACTACACACTTATTGGAGAAACATTATACAGAAGGGGTGCATCAGGTGTCTTCATGAAATGCATTCTCCCATCCATTGGAAAGCAACTTCTGGAGGAAGTCCATGCTGGGCAGTGTGGAATACATGCAGCCTCCAGAACACTGGTCGGGAAGGTCTTCAGGTCAGGATTCTATTGGCCAACAGCAAAGAATGATGCAGCTGAGTTAGTTCAGAGGTGCGAAGCCTGCCAATACTTGTCAAAGCAACAACACCTGCCAGCACAGCAGCTGCAGACCATACCAGTAACTTGGCCTTTTGCATGCTGGGGGCTGGATATGATTGGACCTTTCAAGAAAGCTCAAGGGGGATACACTCATGTATTGGTAGCGATTGACAAGTTCACTAAATGGATAGAATTCAAGCCCATTACCTCCTTAACTTCTGCTAAGGCCGTGGAATTCATACAAGACATAATATTCAGATTCGGGATACCAAACAGCATCATAACTGATTTAGGATCCAACTTCACGAGTTCGGAATTCTTTGACTTCTGCGAGCAAAAAGCATTCAGATCAAGTATGCATCTGTAGCCCATCCAAGAGCCAACGGGCAAGTTGAGCGAGCCAACGGGATGATATTGGATGCACTCAGGAAAAAGATTTTCGATAAGAACGAAAAATTCGCAGGGAAGTGGATAAGGGAATTACCCTATGTTGTTTGGAGCCTAAGAACCCAACCTAGCCGAGCTTTGCATGGAAACACTCCTTTCTTCATGGTCTATGGGTCGGAGGCAGTGCTGCCTGCTGATCTCAAGTTTGGGGCGCCAAGGCTGATCTTTGAAAGTATAGCAGAAGCTGAGACCACCAGGCTGGAGGACATAGACATACTCGAGGAAGAACGGTTAAACGCAGTAATCCAATCAGCAAGATACCAACAGACTCTAAGGCGCTATCACGACAAGGCTGTGCGGCAACGATTCTTTTCAGTAGGGGAGCTCGTCCTTCGCCGAATTCTAACGGGAGAAGGACGACACAAGTTATCACCCTTATGGGAAGGACCCTTCATAGTAGCAGAAGTCACTCGGCCCGGATCATATCGTCTCACTCAGATGGATGGCACGGAAGTTGGGAACTCCTGGAATATAGAACACCTAAGAAAGTTTTATCCTTAGCCATACCTCAAAACTGCTGGGATAACGAGGATGTACTCTGTAAAGTGAAAATATGTCATCAATAAAGAAAAGGTTTCAAGGATACTCAATTTATTCACGATTGACTTGCATTCTTACTTAACTCAGGGTGACCACTAAGCCCTGCTAACGGAGCAATCGGCTTAAGTCGGCAACGACTTAAGGCGGTGCGACATGCTCACGCTTACTTAACTCGGGGTGACCACTATGCCCTGATAACGGAGCAATCGACTTAAGTCGACAACGACTTAAGGCGGTGCGACATGCTCACGCTTACTTAACTCGGGGTGACCACTATGCCCTGCTAACGGAGCAATCGACTTAAGTCGGTAACGACTTAAGGCGGTGCGACATGCTCACGCTTACTTAACTCGGGGTGACCACTATGCCCTGCTAACGGAGCAATCGACTTAAGTCGGCAACGACTTAAGGCGGTGCGACATGCTCACGCTTACTTAACTCGGGGTGACCACTATGCCCTGCTAACGGAGCAATCAACTTAAGTTGGCGGCTACTTAAGACCAATGCAACATGCTTGCGCCTATACAATTCAGGGGATGATTTCCATATCCCACAGACAAAATTCATAGTCATCATGCGTCATAGCTACCAAACTCATTAACTAAAAAATTCTGATACAATGAGAGAGTAACTATGTTATCCAAATAAACTGGTGTCCTCTAACAAATATCCAATTATGCAAGCTGCGCGCTTGGAGCACGCGAAGTGTTTTCTCTATTTTGCAGTATCTTTTCCAGGAGCAATTGACGAAGAAGGACGACTCAAGGAATCGGGGGCAGCGTTCACGTCAGCCCTTATATCTTCAGGAACGACTACGCCAGGTCTCCTCATCAGGATTCGTCCCGCTCGAATGGCCTTATCCATGGCCCTATCGCGCTGGGCTCTCAGAGTATTGGAAGTCTCTTCAGCAACCTTGACAGCCAACTGGGCAGCCTCTAGCTCCTGGGTAACAGATTTCTTGGAAGCACGCAGATTCTTGATGACAACGTCTTTAGCCGATATCAACTCCCTAAGGCGAATCACATCATCCAAAGACTCCTGCAGCTTATAGCGAAGATTGTCTAACTCCTCCATGGAAAAGTGATGACTCCTCTCCAGGATGGTCAGCGAGCTGCTAGAATCACGATACAACCTATCAAGATTGTCACGAGAAGCGGCAAGGATACGTTTTTCTTCCTGCAGACACAAGTCAGTTCCTTCAGAAAACCGGGCAAATAATAGGAGTACAGCAAGGCGAAAAGTGCAGTTTCATATATCACCTTTTCAGAGTCGAGCTGAGCGTGCAGGGAAGAACTCAACGCATTGGCATCATCTAAGGCGGCAGAGACCTGACTCAGCTCAATCTGACCTTGAGAGTACTTTTCCTCAAGATCAGTGCATCGCTGAGACAGTTCAGCCCGATCTTGAGAATGTTTTTCCTCAAGAAGCGCAATCTGTCGAGTCATTCCTAGCAAAGGATAACCAAACAAAACGAGGTCAGAAGGTAAAATAGTCCACAACAAGCGCGAAGAAAAGAAAAAAGGGCACTAACCAGCGTTAGTCGCCTCCAACTCGGATACACGACGATGAAGTGACACTGGATTCCAACACGAAAAAGACGAAGCCACTTCTGGGACAGGAGCACCATGCAATTTCAGCTGGTTGGTCATCCCATCCACCAAAACCTGATGAGAAGAACAGATGAGCATAATGGCAAAAGTTCATGCAACGTAAAAATCAAGCTAAGAAACAGCACAGTACCTGGAGGTTGGAGAAGAACGAAGGGATCCCCAAATCAGGAGAAATCAGATGATAACCAGGCGCAAGGTCATCACCCGAAGCAGCTTGCAACGGAACAGTGGGAATCAGTTCAGCGCCTTCGACAGAGCCGGATACCCGATCAGCGGGGACGCTGTCCTCCAAAGCGACGCCCCGGTCCAAAGTTTGGGCCACCACCATGCAGCCAGAGTGTGGAGGTGACCCTGCGTGAACATCCATGGAAGTGCCGGAAGGAGACCCTGTTTGGGCACCCTCGGGGACTGGGCCATAGTTGGCACTGCCCACTTGAGCTGGATTATCCCCGGCAGCACCCTCGGGGGCTGGGCAGTAGCTCGCACTCTTCGCCCGAGCTAAGTCATCCCCGACGACACCCTCGGGGGCTGGACATGTGTCAACACCATTCTTGAGGTCCAAACTTTCAGCGGTAACCACCTCTAAGGTTGATGGGCCCTCGGCTACTTCCATGGAATCAGGACAATTCAAGTTAGCATCCCGACCCTCGAAATCGCGCTCTAAGGTTGACGAGGCACGGGATGACCTCAACCCAGCGTCCGGCACGGCACCACAAGCTTTCGTTACATCATCATCCACTGGTCCTGATAACAAGTCCTCTAGGACCATATCCTCGAGAGTTTGATCAAAGTTGGCCAGGGATATGTTTTGCAGACCAACAAGGGCAGATAAAGCAGGAGAAGGAACTCCACTACTTTCCCCACTGGCGAGGAATTGCCGACTGTTCTTCCGAGTCAGAGGGACCTCATTCTCTTCCTCTTCGTCGTCTTCATCAGCAACACTGGCAACACCCCCATTGGGATCAACGACAGATGGAGTACGCCCATTGGGATCAGCAATAGACATACCACACCCATTGGGATCAGCATCAGTAAAATCAGGCACAGGAACCTCCTCATCGGCAGGAACCGAGGGACCAGCATCCTGATCCAAACTAGATACTCGCCGAATACGTCTCTTCTTCTTTTTCTGCTCATCAACAGAAAGATCAGTTTGATTGGTTCGGCGGGGACGCCTCGAGCGAGCACGGACAGGTCTCTGAACATCCAAAGTTATACCGACCTCTGGAAGAGGTGCCACTGCTAATGTCTCAGCAGGAGTAGCATCAGAAGAATCTTCAGCCAACATATCAAGCATAGCATTCATTTCTGCGTCATTAGGATCCAAAGGCACCTCGAAATGGACTTGTCGTTCATCATCAGGAATTTTCCCAAGTGAGGCAACCAAAGCATTGACTTCTTCATCAGAGGGCCGCGTTCTGAGGCCCAAATTGCCATCAGTTGCAGGTGGGTTTGACACGAAAAGAGTGAAGGCTTTGGCAGGAGGCAGATTCCAGGCCGAGTACGCCACCGGAGCACCAACATTGGATACTTTGCCTCTAAGAATCATCTCCAGTCGGCTCACCAAATCTGCAGAAGGGATTCTTCTATTGGTAACTCGAGTTGAGTCGGCTAGCCCTTGATACAGATAAGCCGGGTGGACCCTATCTTTCAGTGGCTGAATGTTTTTGAAAACGAAGTCAGCAACTACAGCTTCAGCAGTTAAACCTCCCTCTTTCAATAGTCCAACTTCAGCTAGCAGCACACTGGCTTCGGCTATCTCCTCGTCTGTGGGCGACTCGGTCCAGCTTGGGGTGCGAACATCTGGCTGTCTTCCCGACCGGGGGGGGAGAGAATTCCCATAGTTATCAACTATAAACCACTCCAGACGCCATCCCTTAATGCTGTCTTTAAGGGGAATCTCAAGATATTCAGTTTTCCGCCCCCGGCGCATCTCCAAACTGGCACCTCCAACCAACTGATGTTGTCCCCCGGCCATCCCAGGGCGACAATGATACAGGTGTTTCCACAAGCCAAAATGCGGCAGCACGCCAAGAAAGGCTTCACATAAGTGGACGAAGATAGAAATTTGCAGAATTGAGTTAGGGTTCAGATGGGTTAGGTTGATATGGTAGAAATCAAGAAGACCACGGAAAAAGGGAGAAATAGGAAGGCCAAGGCCGCGGAGAAGAAAAGGTGCGTAAACCACGGACTCGTGGGTATCCTCCGTCGGGACCGTAGTCCCGTGGCAAATCCGCCAAGAACAGAGTTCCCGTGGAGGAAGAACCCCGATGGACACGAGGTGGAGGAGTTCGGCTTCAGAGATGATGGACATGTGGTTACCTGCAAAGGGCAACTGGCTGTTGGGATCAATTGGAGGAATGACCACAGCGGAAGAGCTCGCGATTTTCCTCTTGGGAGCCATCTCGATTTCACCAGTGAGCAGATTGGAGGCGAGCGCAGAGAGGATTTGGAAGCAGGAATGCAAGAACTAGGGCGCGGAAAGCAAAGGCGGCTAAAAGTGCAGCTCTTATGGGATATTCTCGGACCAGATACCGTTCCAAAAAGTGCCCAGTCATCATTCGGCAGTTATTTCCAAAAAACCGGTGGGCCATCTCTTCACTCGGGTGATAATCCTCAAAATAACTCGGCGTTGCCTCTAAAATGCCGACGTCACTACTCAATCACTCGGCGTTGCCTCTAAAACGCTGATCTTGAGTTCAATCGTTTGGCATTACTTCTAAAATGCCAACGTTGACCTTCAATAACTCGGCGTTGCTTCTAAAATGCCGACGTCACTACTCAGTCACTCGGTGTCGCCTCTAAAACGCTGATCTTGAGTTTAATCGTTCGGCATTACTTCTAAAATGTCAACGTTGACCTTCAATCACTCGGCGTTGCTACTAAAACGCTAATCTCGAATTCAATAACTCGGTGTTGCCTCTAAAATACCGACGTTACTACTCAGTCACTCGGCGTTGCCTCTAAAACGCTGATCTTGAGTTCAATCGTTCGGCATTACTTCTAAAATGTCAACGTTGACCTTCAATCACTCGGCGTTGCTTCTAAAACGCTAATCTCGAGTTCAATAACTCGGTGTTGCCTCTAAAATACCGACGTTACTACTCAGTCACTCGGCGTTGCCTCTAAAACGTTGATCTCGAGTTCAATCGTTCGGCATTACTTCTAAAATGCCAACGTTGACCTTCAATCGCTCAGCATTACTTCTAAAAACATTGATACAGACTGCAATATTGCTCGGCGGCTACTTCTGGAAGCGTCAGTATAATGATCAAGCTGTTCGTCTGTGGTATCAAAAGAATCAGATTTAATAGTCAAACAAAACGAGTCATCAAGAGGAAACCAAATTCATTCTTCATTTAAGGGAAGTGGCAATACTTACAAATCAACTCATTATGAGTTGATACTTCCTTACTGCTACTACTACTACTACGCTACACTATACTACTCTACATTACTAATACTACTACATTATTAAACTATACTATTTCTAATCTATACTAATATCTAAAAAGACCAGTGGCATTTAGCCACTGGCCCTGCCCCTGCCTCCGCCGCCGCTCTTGGTGCCGCCCCTGCCGCCGCCGCCGCTCTTGGTGCCGCCCCTGCTGCTGCTGCTCCTGGTGCTGCCCCTGCTGCCGCCGCCCCTGGTGCTGCCCTTGCTGCTGCCGTTGCCGCCGCCCCCGCCACTGCCGCTGCCGTCGTCATCGTCGTCGTCGTCGTCGTCGTCGTCGTCGTCGTCGTCCCCGCCCTCGCCGCCGCCGTCCGAGTCCTCCTCATCCGAGGAGTACTCAGACTCATCCGAGCCCTCGAGCCCGGAGCGCTCGACGGCCCGGATGTACGTCCAGACCTCCGCGGCTATCCCCTGGGAGTCGTCCGAGTCATCGGACGACGCCGGGGGAGAGACGAGAGCCGGAGTCCCCTCGGACTCGGAGGAGAACTCCTCCTCCGAGTATTCCGAGTCGCCGAAGTCCTCCGATGGAGGAGTCGGCTCGCGCTTGCGCTTGTTGTTTTTTCCCATAGTGGAAGAAAGCGGGAAAGAAGAGAAGGAAGCAGTAAGGAATAGCAAAGAGACGTGAAGAAACCAGAGGGGCAACAGCGTTATTTATAGAAGAGAAAGGCAACCGCTCACCTCCAACCGCGGTCACTGAACAGTCGCAAAGCATTCAATATGCACTTCCACTCGTCCGAAGACACGTCAGGCGGCTGACGCCGTTTCACGCAGCACTACACCTATTGGGACTCCAGTCAACAGCGCAAAGGGTATGATTGCACTCGCCGTCCCATCACATTACAACTCAGAAGCAGCCGGCTAAAACACTCAGCGTACCAAGCCGTCCCTTGCCCACACCCATTGGGGGGGGGGACGCCCAGGAATTGTCAGTATATTTTTCAAAATGGTCACATCTGTACAGAGCATGCAGTGAATGCCTCAAGACAAAAATAAGATATCAACAAGAGTTAGAGAGAAGCCAAGTATAGCCAGTAGAGTGCAAAATATGGTCGACAGACATGACTTGAAGATTAGACAGAGAACGTCCATCGAATGTCCAATCAGTTGCAGAGCAAATAAATTACACTACCCAGCAAGATATGGAAGGATTGCAAACTTAGCTGCAAAAGACAAAATGCATGCTGACCTCTGAAGCATAATATTGATGACATAGCACGGATGACATCATGCCGACCTTTTTATAAGCAGAAAGAGTAATCTTCAGCAAAAGGACACAAAAAGAAGACCTTCAAGCGAATTATCCTCAAAAAATCCACTTGAAGGCCGGGGGCTACACCCATTGGGTGCACCTTCGGTGCACCCCATGGATTATTATTCTAAGCCGAGATCACGTTGATTTCTAAGAGCATGGGACAAGATCAAAAAGCCAATCTTCAACCGAAGTGAAGGAACACAAATGGAAATAATCTCCACTGGAGACCTTCGAGTAGATTATTTTCTAAAATCTACTCGAAGCTCGGGGGCTACACCCATTGGGTGCACCTCCGGTGCACCCAATGAAATTCAGAATCCTACAAATGGGAATGCCGATCTCTAGGGCACAAACACGAAACTAGGTTTTGGTCAACAAAGTGATCGAAGCAGGAGAGAACAACAGGAAGCCATCTTTCTTCAAATCACCTACAAGCTGGACCTGGGATCTTCGGGTTGATTACCTCTAAATTAACCCAAAGATCGGGGGCTTGTGGGGGATAGATATCCCCCGGGTCCACTAAAAGAGTAAAGGACCTCACGAAGGGCCCAAAGGCCCAATAAATCGTAAGGTTATTCTTTCGTGGGCCTAGGGAGAAATAACCAGCAACGCAGAACGACATGAGGCCGGATTGGTGCAAACCCGGACGGCCCACAGCGTCGAGCAAGTGACCGTAACAAAGATCCGACTTTCCCGCGCTGGAGCCTCCATGCAACGAAGCCACGTGAGGATAAGTCGGCGAGGGTTACGTAAAGGATAATTTCAAGAGGTTCACTATCTTTTAGCCACTTGTTGTTATCTTATCCATGTGTACTGCCCCACGGTCGAGTATATAAGGCCTAGGGGGCACCCCTTCAGAACGATCGACCCATTACTTAGCCATCCACATCAACTCTCTGTATTCTTAATCCAGAGAGCTCTCCTGTAATCATTCCCACCTAGCACACTCATCAGGACGTAGGGTGTTACGCATCACTAAGCGGCCCGAACCTGTAAGCCTTGTCTTCCGTCTCTCGTGCGATCGGCACGAACCATTTTGCTACAATTGTCGACACCTTCCTACTCCTAAAACACCTCGAGGGGCAACCCCAGGTGTGCGGTCGGACCCAAAACACCGACAGGCATCACTTCCTGAGAGACCACCAGCAAAAGGGGGATATCGAGGTGTACCATATTAACACCGAGAACCAGCTAGCCGATATCTTCACCAAGCCTTTAGATGAGGAAAGGTTTTACAGGTTGCGTAGTGAGCTAATGTCTTAGATTCGCGTAACTTGGATTAATCTATAGCATACATGTGTTTTATGCCTTTGATCATGTCAATTTATGCATTTCAATCTATTTTTGTTCATTTGTGGTGCTCAAGTTGTACACATGATCCCCGGATCTCACAAGTCCATTTGCAAGTGATGCACTTATTTAGGGGGAGGCATGCTACAACTTGACCCTTTGAGACTAACCTTTGTGTTTGAGTTTACTTGATTTAGTCTCAAAAGTAAATTGAAAGGGAAAGGTGAACTTGGACCATGCAAAGACTTCCACTGCACTCCGGTAATAACTCCAAGTTCATATCTATGCTCTTATTGCCTTTTTGCTCTTAATTGACAATTTTGTGAGGCAATAGGGTTAAAGGGCCAAGAATGATCCCGTTTTGGTGCTTAATGCCAAAGGGGGAGAAATTAAGGCCAAAGCAAATGGATCGGCTACCACTTGTGAAATTTCGAAAAGAGTAGAGTTAGAACTTTTTGATTTGTCTAAAACACTCTTATTGCAAAATTTGGTCTCTTGTGGGGAGAATTTATGACTATGGGAAAAGGGGGAGTTTTTGGCTCTTAATCAATTTTACTCGTGGATTATCTCTCTTTGTGCCCAAACATGTGAGTCTGTTGTAGAGATAGAAAAATGAATTTGATTCGCAAAAACAAACCAAGTGGTGGCAAAGTATGATCCAAATATGCCAAATTAGAGTCAAAAACAATTTGGTTCTCTTTTGCATTGATATTGCACTTCCTTTGGTTGCTTTTGGATGTGTTGGCATAAATCACCAAAAAGGGGAAGATTGAAAGGGAAATGTGCCCTTGGGCCATTTCTAAAGTGTTTTGGTGATTAAGTGCCCAACACATATTCTCTAAGTGTTAAATTGTGCCAAAGATTGAAGAAGTGCAAATCATGTAACAAGGTACGTTTCTAGACTTGTACATTGATTTGGGTACTAATGTATTGTGTCTAAGTGCTAGAAACAGGAGAAAATAGATTGGAAAAGAGTTGGCTTTTGAAAGTTCCCTTTGCCCGGGAACAGGATCTGGATGTCGCCTAGAGGGGGGGGGGTGAATAGGCGAATAAAAATTATCACTTTAAAACTTAAATCTTACTCTATTCGAAGACAGGATCGCAGTAGAGTGAAGAACCCTTCGAGTAGGTTGCAGCGGAATTGAAGTTCCTGTCTTAAGAATATCCTGCACTTCAAAGAAAGCTAGTACCACAAGTAAGCAGTGAAGTGCAGAAGTAAGAACTGAATAAGACAGAGAATCAGCACATAACACAGAGCAGAGCACGTGGACACAGGAATTTTTCCCGAGGTTCGGCCAAGCCTGAAATGCTTGCCTAGTCCTCGTTGGAGTTAGCCACACCTGGGCTTGGAGTCTATTTCAACTCCTTCCTCTGTTTGCTCAGATCTGTCAGTCAGATAGACAGAGCCTTCCACTATGTTGAGGTAGTTACAACAGAGCCGCGGCTGCTTACAATCTTCTTGACAGCACTCCGACAGAGTAACAATATGCTCAAGACTATGCTCTAGCTCTTAGCAGCACTTCTCCACTCTCTAGAGGCTTATAGCTTTGCCTCTACACAAACTAGAGAGATATACACAAGAGGAAGAGAGAGAATTGATCCGAGTGATGTCTACACTTGTTGGCTGCTCTTGTTTCTGATTGAGGCGCCTAGAGGTCCCTTTTATAGGCACAAGGGGCCTAGGAGCCGTTGGAAGCAATCCAGGAAGGCAAATCTTGCCTTCAGTCGGGCCCGATTTCCTTCCAAAATTGGCGTAGTTGACCGTTGCAGTCTTGGAGCCGTTGGCGCACCGGACACTGTCCGGTGCACACCGGACAGTCTGATGCCTCCATCTGACCGTTGGCTCGGCCACGCGTCACGCGCGGATTGCGCGGCCGACCGTTGGCCCAACCGACCGTTGGCTCACCGGACAGTCTGGTGCACCACCGGACAGTCCGGTGAATTATAGCCGTACGTCGCCAGACTTCTCCCAAGAGCGGCCTGTTCACCAGAGTTCAGCCTAGCGCACCGGACACTGTTCGGTGCACCACCGGGCAGTCCGGTGTGCCAGACTGAGCTGAGTCTTGGCTGTACACAGCCAAGCCTTTTGCATCTCTTTTCTTTTCTTCATTTCTCTGTTTCTAACACTTAGACAAATACGTTAGTACACAAAAACCAATGTACTAAGTCTAGAAATATACTTTCTCTTGGATTTTCACCTCTCTATCATTTGACATGCTTAAGATTGATGTTGGACTCATAAATCATCAAGTCAGCTTAACTTGATCTAGACTAACATTTCTGAGCTCCAATACCCTGCAAAGGTCACATAGAATGTCTCCAAATACAGGAACAACCCAAACTAAAGGTCAGAGTGCACTTAGCTCTTTTAGGCTGCTTCTAGTTCTTATTTTGACATTTGTTCTCCTTCTAGTGACTTTGTTCCCTTCTTAGAGCTTGATCTTGAGCCTTATGACTTACACCACATAACTATAGATGTTTCCTCATTGGTTGTAGGTCACGTACTTATGTAGTGATTCTTGATGTGCCATAGCTCTTCTTAACTTGATCACCCTTGACTTTGCAAGTCTTCTTCTTCACCCTTGGCTTTGGGTCCCTCAGCCTCTTTGACCTTCTCCCGTGCACTTGGTACCTCGAAGCTCTTCTTGCCTCCATCCTTGGCTTGATCAGTTGTCTCCGAGCTACGCACCCGAGTCTCACTTTATGCAATGTCCATCTTACTTGTGATGCCCATTATCTATCCATCATCTAGTCCTTGGACCATCACACTTGTTCACTTGTGTTGAACCCTGTTAGCTTTACATTAAGCACATGTTCAACACTTAGTACACTTGTTAATCCTTTAATTGAGTTGTCGTCCAAACACCAAAACCCACAAGAGAGCTTTCAGCTTTGTACAGCCAACTGCTGCTCGGTCTGGGTGCACCGGATAGTGTCCGGTGTGCCAGACGAGTCCAAGGTGAATCAGCTGCTCTCGGGACTCGACGGCGGCTTACGGCTATAATTCACCGGACTGTCCGGTGGTGCACCGGACTCTCCGGTGGGTCGTCCGCGGCGAAGTCATCGCTCTCGGGAAAAGTTCAATGGCGTACGGCTAAAATTCACCGGACTGTCCGGTGGTGCACCGGACTGTCCGGTGAGCCAACGGTCGACTGCGCAACGGTCAGCCGCGCAATCCGCGGGCGACGCGTGGCCCGCTTCAACGGTCGGCAGGAGGCACCGGACTGTCTGGTGTGCACCAGGCAGTGTCCGGTGCGCCAACTGCCACGAATCCGCAATGGTCGACTGCGCCAAAATAGGAAGGAGATCCACACCGGACTGTCCGGTGCGCCACCCGACAGAAGGCAATCTTAGCCTTCCTTGTTGGTCTCCAACAGCTCCAAGCTGTCTTGGGGCTATAAAAGGGACCCCTAGGCGCATGGAGGAGTCACCCAAGCATACTCTAAGCATTCTAAGTCTTCCACACTCTGTCTCCGCGCACTTGATCGACTGTGTTAGTGATTTGAGCTCCGTTCTAGTTGTGAACTCGTTGTGCTTCATTTTGAGCTCAAGTCTTGGCCTATGTGCGTGTGTGTTGCTGCGGATTTGTGTGTGTTGCTTCCCACCCTTACTCTTGTGCTTTCACTGTGATCTTTGTTGTAAGGGCGAGAGACTCCAACTTGTGGAGATTCCTCGCAAACGGGAAAAAGAGATAAGCAAGAAAAGCCGTGGTATTCAAGTTGATCATTGGATTACTTAAAAGGGGTTGCGTGCAACCCTCGTCCATTGGGACGCCACAACGTGGAGGTAGGCAAGTGTTATACTTGACCGAACCACGGGATAAACCACTGTGTCCCTTGTGTTGTCCTTCTCTTTGATTATTTGTGATTCGCAAGAGCTCGCTCTATAGCCACTTGGTTCTATTGCACTAACATGTTTATAACCAAGCTTGTGGCTATTTAGTGTTGAATTTTACAGGATCACCAATTCACCCCCCTCTAGGTGCTCTCAAAAGTTAGTACAACTAAGTAGCTAACTGCAATCATAGAGAGAACTATTATCATGCATGGTAATTGTGAGAATTCCATCACCGGGTGTTTTATTATTTTCGTGTGATTTCAGGTTATGGACAACTATGGTAAGGGTAGGCCTTCAGTCATGAAAACTACCAGGCTGTTGATTGATAAAGATGGCTGGAGGGGCTTTTATAGAGGTTTTGGATCAAGTTTTCTTAACATGTTTGTTTCTCGCCTAACAAAATAATAATAAGATGGGCATCTGATATAAAACTAGGATGTGAAAAATTGAGATCTATAATAATATATGCTATTCGTTTTTTGTGTAGTTATTGTACATTAACATTTTATCGAATTTATGTGTCATTGCAACACACAGACATTGTACTATATTTTTTAGGTATGTAACTAACAAAAGTATAGAATAACAATAATTGTTTTTGCACGTCAATGTATTTTATCATAGTGCTTCTACATCTCATTGCATCTTACCAGTACATGATGATTCCGTAGCAACGCACGGGCATATACCTAGTATATATATAAGCTAAGACACTATGAACTTATCATTATCGGGATCCCATCATTATCAGTTATATATATATATATATATATATATATATATATATATATATATATATATATATTATGTACGTGTCATTGCTTGTTTCAATTACGCATCGTTCCCTGTTCCATTACAATCGTTCCCTAACCGCGTTCCTAAATCGTTGGGAACACGTTCCACGCATCGAATGAACGTGGATCAGCTGTATACCCCTCAACGTTCCATGTTGCTTTAACAGACGTACCGCGTTCCTCGTTCCCAACGTTCCGGAAACCTTGTGACTAAGGTATATATACAAATGTAGAAGCAAGTGCTGTGAAGTATTCTAACTACTAAATATATCTTCTCTTCTACACACTTAATATGTAAGTTTTCATCTTTCGATGGGACCTGTAGGAGATTTTTGCCTATCATAATAGAATGTCTCCATCTTTGGATACCATATCGTTATTTATGAATCTTATAGGTTGTTCTTTAATGGCTTGGATCTTTTTTAAAGGGAGTAGTTCTTCCTTTTATCTTTATCAACTGTGATTTGCCGCAAATCACTAATAAAAAATATCATTATATAAATTCAAAGCTGACACACTTTATTATCCTGAAATCGACATTAAGAGTTGTTGTTAAACTAAACCACATCTAATCCAATCGGTTGCAGAAAAATTTGCAGTTCTTCAGATCATCGTCTGTTATCTATGAGCTGGAGTCTGGTGAAGCTATCTTCAGTTCTGTACTCGGTGTGCTTTGGAGCCTAAGAAATATGGAGAAAACAGGGCTAATCTCAATCTCATTTTATCATATATATCAATCAACATCTAGTGCTCCGGAGTCCACCAATTTTTTAGAGAGCCCCTCTACACAGATTATAGAACTAAACTTAAGACGAAAATAAGAGCCTGTATAATCCACGAATTCTACCAGTTTCAAACCAGAGGCCTCTAATCTGTCACTGACCTTGAGTTGACCCACAAGTGAACGAGCTAAATGTATAGATGGCCAAACGTAATGGATGGCACTGCATTGGCATTATAAAGCACAACACTATCAGACACGGTTAGTGATTAGGGTCTAGGGTTTGTCGTGTTGTACCCTATTTAGCACGGTCCACTTGGCCATCTATAGCTAAATACACACAGTTATGAACGCCTCAATGCATCTGACATAGAGAAAAATGGCTTGAACGTAAAAATTAATCCGATTATCGACACCGAGTTTATCACCAAGAACAGGATCTGGTCACCTGCATTTTGGACAAGTCAAACAAGAATATGAACTCGGTAATCTATTGTGTTTTAGATGCCTTCCGTCCTACAAGTAAGGTATATCGATCACAAGTGGGCATGTATTTGTTGTTCATATACCTGGTAACAACAACCCAGTCATGTGCTTCTGAGTCCACGAAAACCTGTAACATATAGTAAGAAAAGAAGCTCAGGGATTCGGGGAGCAACCATTAACTCTTTTGTCCATACCAATAAAAGCATTGCTTACAAAATTCCTGCTGCCGCTGGAGCTACACCTTTGAACAATGACATCAATGTCACTGAGATGCCATTCGCAACACCTCTGTGTTCTTGTGTCTGCACATGTTCCATAGAAATTGTCTGAACATAGGAAAATGATAAAGCATATGTACTGAATGAGTCTATCAGATAGGAGAGATGCTTACCACTGCGGTGTTTTGCAAAATATTGCACGCAGTAGTAACTGTAGCCTATTTTGTTAGCATATGCATCAGTCTGTTCAAAATAAAAAGTTCCTGGAGAACTGACTAACAAAAAAACTAACTCACAGAGAACACATTCTCTAAAAGCGAAGCTATGTTGATGAGCAACTTGAGCTCCAGCCCTTGCAGTTTGGCCATGAAAGGATACATTGCGAGGACAAGTATAGACAAGACCTACAAATCAAATATCCACTTGAACATGGTACATGAAAATATAAATGGAAATAATTAAAAGACCATCTTAACGAAATAAGAATTTGCTTCTCTTTTAATTTGTCAGGCACACCCTGACAGTTTTCATAGAAATAAACCAGCCACTAATCTTCCCCATCTAATATTCAACTCTGTATCCAACAATCGATTTTATTTTTCTGGGCTGATGCATATTCATTTCACCACTTAACATTATTTTTTTGTTTCAGGTTCTTGATTTTTTTTCATATAAATGGTGGACTGAAGAAAATCCCATTAATATGTACTTCTCACGTACCACAGAGGGACGTAGCGGCCTAACTGGTCCAAAATACTTGACAATGAAAGGATAAACAGCAAGTTGGTATAAGAGCACACCAATACCTACAAGGATAAAATGGAATTATTGCAAGGAAAATCATTCGATGCCAATGATACTAAATATGTGTTATTTTAATTTATTTTGCAGGTTAAGTATTTATCTTCTTTTTTTTTCGGCAAGGGACTGTGCTTCTGATGTGCAATAAATATTTACATAAAAACTTGGAAAAATATCACATACCTGAGACAGCTAGCACAATGCCAACATCCTGGGATGTCAAACTCAGGCCCCGGAATTTTCTGCTGCTCACTGCCCAGAGTGAAAATGTCTGAAGATGATATTTAGAAAACGTATTAGGATTTTCTGCTTAGCAGCTACTTCAAGGGACACTATGATATTATTGGCATCCTCTCATACTGAATTGTAATAGAAGAAGTTACTCTCATTATCAGTTAATTAATATTCGGAAAAGAGGATAAGAAGAGATCACCTCAAGATAAGCTGTGTCATGGAGACAAAAGATACAGTAGAGGCTTACTGCTGACATCAGTTGCCAGTTCTTTAGCAGGTTCTTTGTAGACGTGCAACCAGATTCTTTAGCTTTTCCAACTTCTAAGTTAGAGTCACCAACTTGTGCCTCCATTTCATCAATAGCTTCTACCTTTTCATTATCATGAAAGTGCAGCGTT
Source organism: Zea luxurians (assembly GCA_029449295.1). Taxonomy (NCBI): domain Eukaryota; kingdom Viridiplantae; phylum Streptophyta; class Magnoliopsida; order Poales; family Poaceae; genus Zea; species Zea luxurians. The sequence continues at coordinate 73,813,828 of JAOPSE010000002.1, read as the reverse complement.
TCCTAAGGAAATGGGATTAATGCTAAGGAACTTTCTAAAAACCTTATGATTTTTTTGTAAGAATGCTGTTTTGTGTGGTACAAGGAGTTTGTAATATACAGAGGCGTATCAGTCCTGATATATTTAATGTGTTTTTTAAGGCATGTAACAGGTTGGAGTTTCAAGGAAAATGATGTGGCATACTGGAAGCCAAATGCATGCAATACATGATCCTGCTGCTAGTATCGATATGACAAGGCCTGGGAGGAAGTATGGAAACCTGAAAGTAGAAGCAAATTCCAAAAGTTTATTATATGCTTAAAACAATAAAAAATGGTAGAAATAGTATGAACAGTAGTTCACCTCCCAAATATGGATCCATTGGAGAAAATATTTGGGTACTTCTCTGCAGGCTAATACAGGATTGAGGATAGATAATGTTAGGCACCACGTGTTTTTGCAATGTTTGCTTTATGGACTATATAAAGTGTAGTTATCCTTGCCTGTGCTAGAAACCCTCCAATAGCTGGTCCAACAACAAGAGCTATTGCTCTTGATGATGTAACCTAGAACATCATGTGTTAGACCTAAGTTAGCTACAAGTATACTACGTACATTACAATCTGAATATTTGGTGAACAAGCTGAAGGTTTGAAATGAAAAATATATTAGGGATTGTTCTTACAACAGACATTGCTAGAGCTTGGTGCTCTTTCCTGCAGACTTCCGTAGCATAGGCCTGGAAAATACATATGCATCCATGAGCATCTATTGCCTACTTCATCTGTTAATCGGGGCAACGCAATCCAGACAATAAGTAACCTTGATTGGTCCCAGTATACCACAAAGGAACCCAAGCAGCCCCCTAGTCACAATGGCCATCCAGTAACTTGTGCTAAGGCCAAAGAGTGTGCTGAACACAATCCTGAAAAATCAAAACCAGGTTTACTTCAGCTCATTTGCTGGAGTACTGACCACCGAGTATGATCCCACAATGTTTCTGAATGTTCCCTACACTGAGATGATGCTGATCACAATGCAGGGCTTCCTTCCATACTTGTCAGCAAATATGCCCCATGGCACAGAACTGACGGTTCTGGCAAGGAAGTAGGTTGCCCCTGAAAGAGACAATATACAGTCAGCCAAACAATAGCTAGTGATAATTGATGACAACTATCATTGAACCGTTACAAAAACTATGGTCTACTCATGTGACCTGATTGCGAAGAGTATTGTTTTATTTGAAATGTGAAGTTTTATTCTGAACAGCATAAACATATATAAACAAGATGTGAAATCTCAACCATGAGAGAAGACATTACTCACCAACAAATCCAGCATAGAATCCGATGTCTTGCTCTTGTTTTGCGATTTTAAAGTCCCTCATCTGTTGTATTGCAACAATATTATAAAGTTATGGATCATTATGTTCCAGAATTCATTGAATTGCTAGTTTTTTCGTATGTCAATGGGGGTAAGGTTGACCATAGGGTATACATACCATGAAGTATAGATAAGGGAACAGTGACTGGATTGGCAGAGCTGGGATGGACAAAAATGAGGGGTTATTCAACAACAAATAGAACTAATTTGATGTGGCAAGACGAATAGATCAGTGCCTATGCAATTCAATAGCAAGTGTTCTATAAATTTGTTCTATAACAATACCATGGTATATAATTTTTCAGAAACAAGGATAAGCACATAATGAAAATATATGCACCGGAGAATGTAGGGAAAAAGTCAAGTGTGATTAGAAAATTTGGCAATGGCGAAAACAATGCAATATGCATTCATCGGAGTCATTGACCTCGAAATGTACCATTTTCCTCAAGTTTTGCAACATGTTCCGATAGACGGTATGGAGAATTATCAATTATTCACCACAAGTACGAACTACTACCAGTTGTACTGCCTCCTTGCACTAATGTAGCAAATTTTCTTTTATTACTTCTCAACTAAAATGCTTGCCATGGACTGTTGACAGGACCAATTAATGGTCCATCACTTGAGAAACACTCATTGGCATTTATCGAATAACTTAGGTGCACGCAACAACGGCACAGCAAAAACAGAAAAGATTGTTATGTTTGCATCAGCATGGCTAAGCCCATTCATCAGAGTATCAGGCCGCTGAATCGCCTCTGCAGATGCGACTGTGCCAGGAGTGCGACTAAACCCAGAAAACTTAGTGTCTGTTTGGTTCGTGGCTAACTGTGCAACACTTTGCTTCGTCCGAATTGAAGAACTAACCTTAGTCAGAAAAGTTAGGCAAAATGTTGCAACTTAGTCATCAAATAAAACATGCCCTTACTCGTACATGTTTTAGTGAATGATTTCTCGGATTGGATATGACAAGATGCCGGAATCCACACAGTCCAACCTTTTTTTTTGATGTAACACACAGTCCAACCTTCACTGATCGACCTCGGGCCTAGATCTTTGTCTACGTGCTACATACCACTTGCTAAGAACTAGAAAAATAAATAAAAAAAGGAGCCAAATACCCACAGGAGGTGAGGCAGACGATCCAGATGTAGAAGAAGTTGAGGTAGGGGATGCCGGTGTTGCTCTCATTCGTCTCGTCCAGCCGGCACCCAGGGCACCCTTCTTGGTAGTGCTTCTTTGCTTCATCGCCTGCGTCTCGAGGAGACAATTCATCAGCCTCGACATTGCGTGATTCCATTTAGGGCATCCACAATGCGACGCTCTGATGTCGGCCCGCCGCTAGCATTGGCTTGCAGAGTTGTAGGGGAGATCTGCAGAAGCAGCAGGAGTTTTCCTGCACAGAGGCCCATGTGGAACCGTGTTGGAGTGAAAGTGGTGGCTCTTCCGCATGCATAGTACCGAATCAAGGAAAAACATGCTCGTGGGATCACCGTAGGTTTTCCGTAACCGATCATCAAGTGAGTGGTGGAAGAACGAAGAAGGCGACCTCTCCTCGAACTTGTGTCCTCCTCCGCGCCTCCCAACGGAACTCACTGCATGCAGCAGTGCCGCCGCACCCACCGGCCTCTTCTCTTGTACCAGCTCGACGGCCGTGGAGAGAAGGGCGACAAGGTAAATCGGTCCGGATCTGCGCGGCGGTACCGGTATGTAGAGATGGCAATGGGTACCCGAAACCCGATGGGTTTTTATCCTATTAAGGTAAGGTTTGGATCAATTTTTATACCCATGGATTTGTTAATGGGCATAAATGTATACCCGACGGGTTCATGAGTACGGATTTATTCCTATAGTATCCAAACCCGTGAACCCGTGGGTTTTTTAAACCCGACCAAACCTAGTGCATATTGTCATTTTATTTTATAAACGAACAACAAACTTGTTATCTACCTATTTACTTCCTAATTTTTATTAAATAGTGAATGTATAAGTAGTTGGTGATAGTGTTGCTTGCTATTATAGTTATTACTAGCGTTATATATGTGGTTGATGTATAACTTAGTGTAAGATAACTTGATTATACAACTTATTATTTGTATTTAATTCTCTCTACTAATATTTTTTATACTAAAACATGAACTCGTTGATCATTACATAAATTTTGGACCATAATCTCATTAATCATTACGATACTTATTGATTATAAAAAGAATAAGTATATTGGAGATAAAAACCCGCGGATAACCCGTGGGTACCCGCAAACCCGATGGGTATGAGTTTGGGCAAAATTTCAAACCGGTCATAGATACGGGTTTTTTAATGGGTGTAAATATTTTTCACGGGTACGGGTTTGAAATAGCAAAACTCGGTGGGTTTATACCCATTGCCATCTCTAGTGGTGTGCGCCGTCGCGGGGCCGTCCGTGGCCTACGATAGGCTGATCTGGGTCGTCCAGGAAATGGGAGCCCGCTCGCAACTAGAGGCCTTTCCAGTTTGCGGATCCTGGGTTTCCTACGACAATCGACAATGGTGATTTTGCTCGCCATTGTTGCTCATGTGCCAATTATAACTTGCTCATGTGCCAACCATGGATTTAAATCGAGGGAAATATCATGTGCAATCAATTATGTTGGTATAAACGTGTAATCAAACGATCTAGAGCATCCGATCAAAATTCGTCTATTTTATATTTAACTTCTTCCACCTAAAATCTGGTATTTATTTTATATTTAATTCCTTCCACACAAAAACCATTCGATCTAAATGGAATACTCTAGATGGTTTAATTACACGCTTGTACCAAATGATTGATTGTACAAGATATGTCCCCTTTAAATAGCAGGCTAAGGGTGGAAACGAGCCAAGTCGAGCTCGGCTCGGCCCAGCTAGCTACGCCTTAGCTCACTCCTCCGACGAGTCTAAAAAGTTGGCTCAGCTCGGTTCATTGCTAGCTCGCGAGCCGGCTCGTCGAGCCAACGAACCTAACCATAAGTATGAACTCGTTGTTTAAAATATATTATTAAGTGTTGGGGACTTGTTTTCAAATGCTAAGGATTAAGAACAAGGCAGCATGAAAAGTGTTAAATGTTAAATTCCTTCGTCCTTATAAACATTATGTCCCTTCGGATATAATGAATCTTGGACGAAGGTTACAAAGGAAAAGACCTTCGTGAGATTGATAGATGGTAAAAAAGAACACATGTATAAAACACGAATAAAGATATGAGTATTATCATCAACTTATTTTTATTACCAAATTCATAGAAACAAATTACAAGTGTACCTTCAGATTGATGGAAAGTAAAGATACAAACGTGATGCGAAAAAGCGTATGCCAAGTCAGCGTGAACAGTACGAGAGTACTGTTCATCTATTTATAGGCACGGGGCGCAGCCCGTGTAAAATTACATTGATGCCCTTTACATTTATCAATAACTTTATGGCAATCCTTCGAGGTTTAATTTGACTTTTCATCTTTAAGTCGGTTCCTCTTTTCTGCCGTCATGCCGAAGCTTTTCTGCACGTAGCTTCGTGATCGTCTTATCCTTCGTCGTGGTCGCTTTCCACCCCAGTCAAGCTTCGTCTTAACCATGCTCTTGTACGCCCTCAATCTGACTCCGAGGATACCTGTTCACATGTTTCACTCAGAAAATATTGTCAAATCATGTTTTTGAGGACCTTCGGAAGCCGAAGGCCCCCCAACAGTAGCCCCTCGCAATATTAATTTACTGTAATGATAAATTCATATTGCGACATGGACGAAGGCTTTAATGCCGAAGGTCCGAAAAAACACCTTCCTTCTGCTAGAATAGCAACAGTCATTGACAAACGGGGCCCTCCAGTTTTCGACACACTGGGTGTATAAATAAGAGCTCACCGCAAGTTTATTTGGCACGCTCTTTTGCCATCTGCTTTTACTCACCCCAACTTTTTAGCCTGCGCGAAACAGCACTTGCTCGGTTTTAAATTTTTAAGCTTCGGTTTCGAGTGTGTTTTGTCAGCATTTGCAAAGATGCCTGAGGATAAGAAAGCTGTTGGTGCTTCGAAGCTAAGCCTTTCTGAGGAGATGCACCTGGGCTTTCTTGAATCAATGTCAAAGACTAATACGGAGAAGATTACCAGGGAGATTTTGGAGGGTTTATCTGAAGATACTGGCGACAGTGAAAGTTACGATGTGGATAGTGGTGGTGAAGATTCCGAAGATCGACCCTGGCGACCAAGCCATGCAGTTTTTGGTAAGTCCAGTATTAAGGAAAATCATCTTGTCAATATGAGAGGGAGATACTTTCGGGACTTGTCTGTTGTGAGGGCTGACGAAGGAGAGAAGACTTGTCCGACTCCCGAGGAAAATGAGGTCGTGATATTCCGAAGCTTCTTAAAAGCTGGATTACGATTTCCCTTGAGCAGTTTTGTCGTGGAAGTACTAAAGACATTTGAAATCTACCTTCACCAACTTATCCCCGAAGCAATCATAAGGATGAACATCTTTGTGTGGGCTGTGAGAAGCCAAGGTTTGGAACCTAACGCAAAAAGCTTCTATAACGTACACGAGCTATTGTATGAGACAAAACCCTGGGGCAAAGAGCAGTATCACAATAACTTTGGCTGCTACAGCTTCGGCGCTCGGTCCGGGTCAAGCTGCCCTGTGCCAACCTTTCGAAAGAGGTGGCCCGACGACTGGATGACAGAATGGTTTTACGTGAAAAATGACTTGAAATCATGTGAAGATATCAAGGGTATCATTATGTGCCCTATCTGGCAACGCTTCGGCCTCCGGAAGCCGAAGGTGGAAATGGATGAGGCAGCCGAAGAATGCCAGAGAGCCTTCGGCGTGGTTTGCTCTTTTATTGGGACAAGGGATTTGGTCCAAGAGCATATTGCCTTCAGAATATGGCCACTTGTAGAAAAGTGGGAAATGCCGAAGGAGACCGTCAAGGAACCTGACGAAGGCGGACTAGTTAGGCTAAAATACACATTCAAATACGGAGATAAGTTTGTTGAACCAGATGATGACTGGTTAAAAAGTATTGAGGCCATAAGTGACGAATTGCTTGGGGTATATTCGAAATCCGAAGATACTGCATTATCAGCGGCCTTCGGAGGCCGAAAGAAGAAGAGACTTAACCGAGTATTCGATGCAATTGGGTTTGTCTACCCCGACTACCATTACCCAGTGCGAGGCCAAAAAAGAAAGAATACTTCTCCTGCAAAGGAAATTGCTTCGGCTGCTCCTAGCGAGCCAGCGCCGAAGAGAAAAAAAGGTAAAGGTTCTCACACACCGGCCACGTTATATTGAACCGGCCACAGTGCCTGAGTTTATTGGTGAGGCCTCTTCGGCCACCGAAGCTAGAGAACCAACTTCAATGCCAAAAATCGAAGAAATGGCCGAAGTACCAGCAACAGAGAAAACAGAAGAACCGAGGACTGGAGAAAAAAACATTAGAAATTTTAAGTCCTTCAACAAAAATTGAGGCAACAAAAAGCCAAAAGGGTCCAGCAGCGACCCCGAAAAGAAAAAGGATGGTTAATGTGCTGGATGTTTTGGAAACAATTAAATCTTCAAGCATAACTCCGAAGAAAATTGTTGAAGCTTCTGAAGTGTCTACTAAAGCCTTTGTTGCTGAAGCTTTAAAGCAACAATTTGAAACTGAAGCTGGGCCTTCAGAGCCCACCAAGGTAAAACCTTTGAAAGCTGAAGAAACAAAATTGACAGAGGCAACTTTGGAAACCGAAAAAACAAAAATGACAGAGCCGATTTTGATTGAAGAAATTGACACTGCCACCGCCGAAGCATCTTCCAAAATACGTGATTATATTATGAGACATGCTTCGGGGAAGAAACTATCTGAAGAAGAGATTTTTGAAGCTAATCACTATGCCCGAGAACTGAAGTATCCGAAGGGGGCCGTAGTGTTCAATGGAACAGACGAAGATGACTTCCTATACTGTCTCCCAGACAATAAAGAATTATCTGTCTGCCGGGAGATGGCTAGAAGCATGGGGTTCCCGAAGCTTGAAGCTGGCCTTTGCGCCATGACGAAGGACGATCTTGCGGATAGCCTTGCATACAATAGTCTGAAGGTACAAAAATTGTAAATTTTGAAGTTTATGAATTTTGAATTAGTCTTTTGTTCTTATGTTAATCCATTCATTCTTTTGAATAGGGCTTAATACTCAGCAATGCCTTAAGGGCACAAAAGAATGCTGAAGATGAGAGCTGCACTATTGCTCTTAACAACCTTCGAACAGAGGTTATCAGGCTAAGAAACGAAGCCTTGGAAAAGGACAAAATTCTGCTTACATTGGTGGATAAGATAAAGGAAGACGAAGCTACTTCTAAGGCTCAGGCCGAAGCCCAGAAGCACGAAATCAAAAATCTTCGGAAACAATTAGCCCGAGCTAAAGAAGAACGCATTCTTGAAGAAACAAAACGAGAACTAAGTGATCAATGGGCAAATCATTTGGAAATAAATGTTGAAGAGCTTCGTGCTTCCAAGAAAAGGTGCTATGATAAATCCATAGAGTGTGTTAAGAAGATAAAATCCAGCTTCGCCAGCGTTGGCGCATTCTCTAGTGAAGAAAATTTCACAAGGGGGAATCCAGAAGGCCCGATTGAATGGATCAGTCACGAAGCTGAGGCCTTCGAGGAAAACTTGAATAGTCGCGGGGACATTTGTGCTTTTTCGGGCGCCAGGGGAATTGTTACTATTTTGGAGAGGAAAGGGTGCGAGCATGTGAAATCTTTAGCACAATCTGAAACTGCTTTATCCTCTGAAGATATTAAAGACCCTTGAGCCGAAGCAAGCCAGGTCGGTGGAAAATTTTTCACCGACATTTGGGACAATGGCGACCGAGAAATGGCTCAAGAAATCATTCAAAGAAGCGAAAAAGGCATCCATGATGCTAGGAAGGTAGCGGAGGCTGCTGAGAAAAGCGCAGGGCCTGAAGGGCAAATATGTATTAACTAGTGGTTTTTATTCTGTTGTAATTTTTGATTTCAAACTTCATTCGCGGTTTGTAATAGTAATATAGTCGTATTCTCTCCTCCCTTAGAACCTGCTGAGGCGTCTCCGGGCCCCCACCCAAAGGGAGACGACGAAATTAGAAAAATGGCCGAAGCCATCATGGATAAAGTTGTCGATCAGCTACTGAACGAAGCTGCAGAAGTAGTTCTTAGGGAAGATTAAATGCTATTGTAAAAATATTTGGAATGTGACATGTGTAAAACTTTGTAACTTTGAATGTAACATATAATCTATTTATGGTTCAATTCTTTACGATGCATGAAATTTTGCATACATACCGTTTTTTGAGCCTTCGGCGAAAAAACACTTTCCCTTCTGTTCATGCTTCGTAAAGAAAATCTTTTATATATCACAAGAATTTCCATACTTCTCTGATGAAGAATATCCAAGCTTCGTGAAAACATTCTTCGAAGCTATAAAAAAGTTTTATGTTGTCTCTCTAATGAAGCTACATTTCTTCTTAATCTAATTTGTGCCTTAGCACGATTTTCTCTTTTTCAAAACATTCTCCAAAGATCAATACTGTGTCCCCTTCTTGTTCTACATGCAATATGATGTATGATGCTTATGTTATGCAAAATGATGTGATGATGTTATGTTATGCAAAATAATATTTGTACCGAAGATACACACATCCCTGCAATAGAGCACACAATCTTTTTATATCAGCGCTGACTTTTCGCTGTAAGCCTCCCTTAGGAGCTTCTTCGCCTTTTACTTCAGCGGAATCAACGTTTATTTTTCGTTGTAAGCCTCCCTTAGGAGCTTCTTCGCCTTTTACTTTCAGCGGAATCAGCGTTTATTTTTCGCTGTAAGCTCTGCATTCCCTTTGGAACGACTTTTGAGCAGAAAACTTACACTGCGTTCCCTTAGGAACGACTTTTTACTACTTCGAAGAAGTTATGGTGCGTTCCTTAGAACAAGTTTTTGATAATTCGAAGGTTCTCCGTGCCACCATAAATCCTTGTGCTTTGGCAACTCAAGCCTATGGAGAAGATATATTTTCATTATGATAATAAGCTAAACTGTTACAAGAAATTGAAAAAACGATAAAAGACACTTAAACTTCCCATAATTGTTCTTTACTACAAAGAAAGTAAAACTGAATGCGAAAATGCAAAAAGCTGCTGTCGAGGTAGGATATTTTGTCAGTAAATGTGCTTCGACTCTGGCACAGTGCTATTGACTGTGCGAGCTTCGGACTCCTCTCTGAAGTCCCTCTGGGGGTGAGAGTGCTGGCTCCCTTCTGGCTGCGGACCTCGTTGTATTGGTGGTGGCGGTGGAAGCTGTTGCCAAGATGCTTGGGGTTGACTTGCCGAAGCAACAGAGGCTGCAGGGTGATTGCCTACATATTCTGGAATGTAAGGCGAATGGTACGAAGCAGTATGCATAACCTGCTTCGGCTGGCTCTGTTGCGCTGCAGCTTCTGCTAGCTCCTTTTGCTTCTGGATGGTAACATGGCACATCCTGGTGGTATGGCCCTTGCCTTCACCACAGAATAGGCAGTAGATTTTTCTTGGTTGATCTCCAAATCTTCCCCCGAAGCCCCTGGCGCCTCTGCCCCTTGGCGCTGGCGGCCGGAAAGAGCTTTGTTGTTGCCCCGAAGCTTGCGAAGAGCATTGTGGCCTTTGCTGTTGACTCCCTTTGTCATCACTTTGAGTAGAATTGTGAATTGACCTGACGTGCCTTGGATAAAATCTTCCTCCAAAGCCCCTGGTCATTTCAGAGAACCTGAAAGCTTCCTCCCTTCTTTGGCGAAAATCATTGTCAGCTCGAATATACTCGTCCATCTTCTGGAGCAGCTTCTCCAAAGTTTGAGGAGGCTTCCTGGCAAAGTACTGAGCTGAAGGTCCTGGCCGAAGACCCTTGATCATGGCCTCAATGACAATTTCATTGGGCACTGTTGGTGCCTGTTCCCTCAGACGTAGGAACCTTCGGACATATGCCTGAAGGTATTCTTCGTGATCCTGGGTGCACTGGAATAAAGCTTGAGCAGTGACTGGCTTCGTCTGAAACCCTTGGAAGCTGGTTATCAACATATCCTTCAGCTTTTGCCATGAGGTGATTGTCCCTGGCCTAAGAGAGGAGTACCAGGTTTGTGCAACACTCTTGACAGCCATGACGAAAGACTTTGCCATGACCGCTGTGTTGCCACCATACGAAGATATGGTTGCCTCATAGCTCATCAAGAATTGTTTCGGATCTGAATGACCATCGTACATGGGGAGCTGAGGTGGCTTGTAAGACTGTGGCCAAGGAGTAGCCTGCAGTTCTGTTGACAAGGGAGAAGTATCATCAAAAGCAAAATTTCCGTGATGGAAATCTTCATACCAGTCACCCTCGTTGTAGAAGCCCTCTTGATGAAGCTCTCTGCGCGGGGGCCTTTGGTTCTGGTCATCTTGAGCAAGATGTCGAAGCTCTTCAGAGGCTTCGTCTATCTGCCTTTGAAGATCAGCTAAACGAGCCATCTTCTCCTTCTTCTGTTGGACCTGTTGATTGATCATCTCCAAATTTTGGATTTCTTGATCCAAGTCGTCCTCCGGAGGCGTTGGACTGGTGACCTTCCTCTTCTGGCTTCGGGCCTCCCTAAGAGAAACGACATCTTGATTGGGGTCCAGCGGCTGCAGAGTGGCAGCCCCTGTCGCTGAAGCTTTTTTCGACGGCATGACGAAGGTGATGCTTGCCGAAGGTGTTCAAAACTCAAAAAATGGACGTGAGTTCACCGGAGGTGGGCGCCAATGTTGGGGACTTGTTCTCAAATGCTAAGGATTAAGAACAAGGCAACATGAAAAGTGTTAAATGTTAAATTCCTTCATCCTTATAAACATTATGTCCCTTCGGATATAATGAATCTTGGACGAAGGTTACAAAGGAAAAGACCTTCGTGAGATTGATAGATGGTAAAAAAGAACACATGTATAAAACACGAATAAAGATATGAGTATTATCATCAACTTATTTTTATTACCAAATTCATAGAAACAAATTACAAGTGTACCTTCAGATTGATGGAAAGTAAAGGTACAGACGTGATGCGAAAAAGCGTATGCCCAGTCAGCGTGAACAGTACGGGAGTACTGTTCATCTATTTATAGGCACGGGGCGCAGCCCGTGTAAAATTACATTGATGCCCTTTACATTTATCAATAACTTTATGGCAATCCTTCGAGGTTTAATTTGACTTTTCATCTTTAAGTCGGTTCCTCTTTTCTGCCGTCATGCCGAAGCTTTTCTGCACGTAGCTTCGTGATCGTCTTATCCTTCGTCGTGGTCGCTTTCCACCCCAGTCAAGCTTCTTCTTAACCATGCTCTTGTACGCCCTCAATCTGACTCCGAGGATACCTGTTCACATGTTTCACTCGGAAAATATTGTCAAATCATGTTTTTGAGGACCTTCGGAAGCCGAAGGCCCCCCAACATTAAGTATCAAAAATAATTTAAGTAACATATTTTAGATTAGTAAAATAAATATATTACTAATATATTATAGAAAATAGGTTACTTTTGTACATTAATCTCAAAAACATAAACTAATCGTATATTTAGTATTGATACTATATGCTGATTATGATTTTATGTAATAAATTGTTGTTGGGTCGAGCCACGAGAGCCAGCTCGCGAGACGAGCTGAGCTAGCTTTCTCTTTTCTCGAGCTAGAAAAACAGGCTCAGTTTGAGCTCGTTCTAAGCACGAAGCCGCTCCGAGCCGAACCACATTGTCGAGCTCGAGCTTTTTTCCAGCCCTATAGCAGGCTATATATAACTGTTTTGGTTCTGCTGGTAAGGATTTTTTTGTTATATCAATTGTGAATGCTATATTATGCTTTAGCCCACCAAAATGTGTAGCTATTGCTTCAAAACAACGGCGGTAATTTAGTTTTAGCTTTTTAGAGTGGAAATTGAGTTATTATCTAGTTATCTTTTGCTAATGAATTAGTCTATTATATAAAACGATATAAGACAATGTTTTGCATGAAAACCATATGTGTTGCCATCACAGTTGCACTGGAGGCCTCACTGTTGTGCTGCGGGCTGACAACCAAATGGGCTCACTCCATGAAGGCCCAATATTCACCTTCATTTGTCCAATAATATATTGCAGGTTTTGGCAGAGAAGACCGTCACTATTTTTTGATTGAAGCTGGAATCGATCTGTATGTCAAAAGATCTAACTAGCAAGATGCACATGAAGATGAAGTCGTTTACACACAAGGCGGCTCTGCGTTGGATCACCTAGCAATCTTCAAGGAGATAGTCACTGATTTGAAGTCCATGGAGGTTGAGTATGATGATGAGGATCTAGGTTTAATTCTATTATGCTTGTTACTTACATCTTTTGCAAATTTCTAAGATACGATTCTATACAGTCGTGATGAACTAACCCTACATGAAGTATGTAAGGCTCTTGCGTAGACAGAGAAGATGAAACAGATGGTTCGCTCGGAAAAACCGTCCTCCAAGGACGAGGCATTGGCAGTTCGGGGTAGGGATGAGCACAGAAGTTTGAAGCCTGGAAACATATGGAAAAGCAAAGGACGTTCTAAGTCCAAAGGAAATGATCAGTTCTGCAAGTACTGCAAGAAGACTAATCATTTTATGGAAGATTGTTGGAAGCTAAAGAACAAAGAAAAAAGAAACGGTAAATCCTCAAACATGAACAGATCTGAAGAGGGTGATGTTTTGATTGCTTTTGCTGGTTGTGTCTCAATAAAGGATGAATGGTTTCTTGATTCTACTTGTTCATATCATTTGTGCACTAATAGTGATTGTTTTAGTGCCTATGAGTCTATGCAGAATGGAGGAGTTGTGCGAATGGGAGACACAACACCGCATGTGAGGTCATTGGCTATGGATCTATTCAGTTCAGGATGCATGATGGCATGATTCGTACATTGATAGATGTGAGACATGTTCCAACCATGTCCAGAAATTTCATCTCATTGAATACCCTTGATCTCAAAGGGTATAAGTACTCCGCTTCAGGTGAAGTTTTGAAGGTACCAAAAGATTCTCTCATTATTATGAAAGGTGATATGAAAGCAGCAAATTTATATGTACTAAGAGGTGACACTATTACTGGTATTGTTGATGTTGTTTCTGATGCTATTGATATTCCTAAACCTACTGATATTGCCAGTGATGTTGTTTTTCCCACTACTGTTGTTACGTCTGATAAGTGCAATGATTCTAAGCTATGGCATATGCGTCTTGGGCATATGAGTGTTCTCGGCATGGCAGAGTTGAGCAAGAGAGGTCTTCTCAAAGGATACAACAGTAAGGAGATCGATTTATGTGAGCACTGTATTTTTGGTAAGCATAAGAGGGTAAAATTTAATACTGTTATTCATAAAAGTAAAACCATATTGGATTATGTGCATGCTGATTTGTGGGGACCCTCTAGAAAAACTTCTCTTGGTGGTTGTTGTTATATGCTTACTATTATTGATGATTACTCTAGAATGGTGTGGCCTTATTTTCTGAAACATAAATACGATGCTTTTGATGCTTTTAAAGATTGGAAAGTTATGGTTGAAAGGCAGACTGAGAAGAAGGTAAAGGTTCTGCATACTGATAATGGCATGGAATTTTGTTCATATGCTTTTAACACTTTCCGCAGACAGGAAGGTATTGTGAGGCACCATACCATTCCATATACTCCACAACAGAATGGAGTAGCAGAATGGATGAATAGGACCATCATCTCTAGGGCTCATTGCATGTTGTTCAATGCTGGTATGGATAAACATTTTTGGGCTGAAGCAGCTTCCACAACATGTTATTTAATTAACAGATCACCTTCCATTGCTCTCAACAAGAAGGCACCTATTGAGGTACGGTCTGGTACTCCTTCAGATTATTCATAGTTAAAGGTTTTCGGTTGCACTGCCTATGCACATGTTGATAATGGAAATTTAGAGCCTAGAGTAGAAAAATGTCTTTTTGGGTTATGGTTTAGAGGTAAAAGGATGTAAATTGTGGAACCCTAAAACCAAGAAGACCATGTTGAGTAGAAGTGTTGTTTTCAAAGAATCTGAAATGTATTATGCAAATCATTCATCTGATGTTCAGCAGTCAATTGCACATAAAGTAAGTCTTTAGGTGGAGAACTTAGATGAGGATGACAGTACGTTTCAGGATGCTGCTATTCAAGATCCACAGGTTCATGATATTTCACCCATAATTGATATGATTCTTTGTCTACTAAGCATTCTTCTCTTGTTGTGCATCAACCACAACATCATGTTGCAGTTGGGAGGGCCAAAAGAGATATTAGGCCTCCGAAGAGATTGATTGAATAATGCAACATTGTTTTTGCTCTGAGTTGTGCAGTGGATGTTGACTGCTGTACAGAGCCTTCCAGTTATAATGAAGCAATGGTTTCCAATGATCGTGGCAAATGGGTATTTTCTATGCAAGAGGAGATGTAGTCACTTGAGAAAAATGGTACATGGGACATTGTTCGTTTGCCTAAAGAAAAGAAGACTGTTCGCTGCAAATGGATCTTCAAAAGAAAGGAGGGTTCATCTCCAAATGAGCCTCCAAGGTTTAAGGCAAAGTTAGTTGCAAAAGGTTCTAGTCAAATACTAGGAATTGACTATAATGATATTTTCTCTCCAGTGGTAAAGCATAGCTCTATTCGTACTTTCTTAAGTATTATTGCTATGCAAGATCTTGAGCTTGAATAGTTAGATGTGAAGACTACTTTCTTACATGGAGAGTTGGAGGAAGAAATCTATATGGATCAGCCTGAGGGTTTTATGGTTCATGGTAAGGAAAATTTTGTTTGCAAATTGAAGAAGTCACTTTATAATTTGAAGCAGTCTCCGAGGCAGTGGTATAAGAGGTTTGATTCATTTATGATTTCTATTGGCTTTAAAAGGTCTCGGTATGATAGCTATGTCTATATTAAATTTGTTAATGGTTCACCTATCTATTTGTTGTTATATGTTGATGACCTGTTGATTGCCGCCAAGAGCAAGAAGGAGATCTCCACCTTAAAGGCACAGTTAAGTAGCGAGTTTGAGATGAAGGACCTAGGAGCCGCTAGAAAGATTCTTGGCATAAAGATTGGGAGAGATAGGAAATCTGGTTTGTTGTTCCTCAGTCAGCACGGTTATATCCAGAAGCTTCTGTGCCATTTCAATATGCATGATTCTAATCCAGTAAGTACTCCCATTGCTCCTCACTACAAGTTGTCATCTACTCAATGTCCAACCAAAGATGAAAATTTAAAGTATATGTCAAAGGTGCCTTATTCTAGTAATGTTTGTTCTTTGATGTATTCTATGGTTTGCTCACGTCCCGATTTGTCATATGATATGAGTTTGGTTAGCAGATACATGGCTAATCCTAGAAGAACACATTGTGAAGCTGTTAAATGGATTTTCAAATACTTGTGTGGTACGTCTAATGCTTGTTTGTAGTTTGGCAAGGTAAAAGAGGGACTTATTGGATATGTTGATTCTAATTATGGAGCAGATTTGGACAAGAGAAGATCATTAATAGGTTATGTATTCATAGTTGGTGGATGTGCAGTCAGTTGGAGGGCTTGTCTATAGCCCACATTTGCTTTGTCTACTACAGAGGCAGAGTATGTTGTAGCTTGTGATGCTAGCAAAGAGGCTTGAAAGTCGCCTAGAGGGGGGTGAATAGACAAAACCTGAAATTTATAAACTTTAAGCACACACTAAGGCCAGGGTTAGCGTTAGAATTAAATTGGAGTTAGAAAGATAGTTCTCCTTGCTTAGAGTTGCTCAATTAATGCGGATGACGTTTGGGAGCAAACTCAAATCAATATGAGCAAGGGAACTTTAGAGAGAGGAAAGAGGGGAAACAAATCAAGTGAAGATCAATGAAAGTGAACACGATGATTTGTTTACCGAGGTTCGGTTCCAAAGAACCTAGTCCCCGTTGAGGAGGCCACAAAGGCCGGGTCTATTCCGACCCTTTCCCACTCTCAATCGGTCACTCAGACCGCTCGAGCCTTCTCCTTAATCACTTGGGTCACTAAGACCCCGCAAGGATCACCACACACGTAGGTGTCTCTTGCTAGCTTTACAAAGCACTTAGAGAAATAAGAATGGGAAGGAGAAAGCAATCCAAGCAACAAGAGCAATAAAAGAACACAAAAACACCCTCTTTCAAGTCACTAACGAATTGAGTTGATTTGGAGGCTTGTAGAGGATTTGATCTTTAGAATGTGTCTTGGAGTGAAGTCTTTTGCTCTTGCAATGAATGTTGAGTTCAGAAAACTTGTATGCCATTGAAGGAGGTGGTTGGGGGGTATTTATAGCCTCCAACCACTTCCTAGCCGTTGGCTGAGTTTGCTGTCGATGGACACACCAGACAGTCCAGTGGTGCACCGGACAGGTACTGTTCACTGTCCGGTGCGTGCCATGTCAGCACACCTGTTGGGGTTTGGAGCGGTCGACCGTTAGAACCCTTTGTCCTATAGCTGCACCGGATAGTCTGGTGCATTCTGACTTCGCAGCCTGACATCTGATTTTGCAATATACACTTTTGCAGTCGACCGTTGGCGCCAGGTTACCGTTGCTCTGTTGGCTCACCGGACATGTCTGGTGCACACCGGACAGTCCGGTGAATTATAGCGGAGCGCGCCTTGTGAAAACCCGAGAGTGGCTGGTTCGAGTGGAGCTTGGCCTAGGGCACCGGACACTGTCCGGTGCGCCACTAGCAGCACACTCTCAAGTCTTTGCTCCAAATTTATTTGAGTACCCAACTGAATTTCTTTCTTGGTTTGTGTTGAACCTTATGCACCTGAGATAAATGACATCTAAGCAAACTAATTAGTCCACGTGGTTTGTGATGGACGTCAAGCACCAAAATCGATTATAGGAAATGATTAAGCCCATTTCCCTTTCAATCTCCCCTTTTTTGGTGATTGATGCCAACACAAACCAAAGCAAATATAAAGTGTAAAAATATAACTAGTTTGCAATTATGATCGATGTGCATAGGTTACTTAGATTTAAACCAATTGAAAGACTTCATACATATGTCTAAGAATAAATGTGATTACTTTCTTCTTTTAACATTTTGGACCACATTTACACCATTTGCTTGTTTTTGCAAATCTTTGGAAAAAACTTTTCAAATTCTTTTGCAAATAGCCAAAGGTATAGGAATATGATTTCTATAAGCATTTTTAAGATTTGAAATTCCTCCCCATGTTTCAAATGCTTTTCCTTTTGACTAAATAAAAGCCCCCCTGAAGAAATTGTCCCCTTAGCTTTCAAGAGGGTTTTGAAATGATTTTCCCTTTTTGAAATAGATATCAAGTGAAATTATACCAATTGAAATTCTTGTACTAAGTGACATTTTGAAACCAAATGAGATACTAATTGAAAAATTTGTGACTGACTGAAATATCAATTGAATTAATTTCTTCCTTTAGTTTTTGAAAATTTTGAAATGGTGGTGCGGTCCTTTTGGTTTAGGCTTAATACTTTCTCTCCCTTTGGCATTAATCACCAAAAACGAAGAACGTGAGAGCCCTTTGAATTCTCCCCCCTTTTTGAACCTATTTTCTCCCCCTTTGGTAAAGAAATATGAGTGAAGGTTTTATACCAATTGAGAGTTTATGAGTAAGGCAAATGATAAATGATACCATCAGAGTTGGAGTGGAAGCCTTGCCTTTGCCGAATACTCCATTTCCCTTTCAATTTAAGACTAATCATAGAGATACACTTGAGAGCACATTAGTCTTAGCCTTGGCACAAGGAGAATAAGAAATATGCATTTGTACCAAATGAAAGAGACATGATCAAAGGTATATAAATGAGCAATGTGTGCAATGTTTCAACCAAAGTTCCGAGAATCGAGAATATTTAGCTCATTCCTAAGTTTGCTAAAAGTCTTTTCATCTAGTGGCTTGGTAAAGATATCGGCTAATTGGTTGTGGGTGCTAACATAAGCAATTTCGATATCCCCTTTTGTTGGTGATCTCTCAAAAAGTGATTTCGGATGTCTATGTGCTTAGTGTGGTTGTGTTCAACGAGATTATTTGCCATGCGGATTGCACTCTCATTATTACATAGGAGAGGGACTTTGCTCAATTTGTAGCCATAGTCCCTAAGGGTTTGCCTCATCCAAAGTAATTATGCACAACAATGACCTGCAACAATATACTCGGCTTTGGTGGTGGAAAGAGCTACTGAGTTTTGTTTTTTGAAGCCCAAGACACTAGGGATCTTTCCAGAAACTGACAAGTCCCTGATGTGCTCTTCCCGTCAATTTTACATCCAACATAATCGGCATCGGAATACCCAATTAAATCAAAGGTAAATCCCTTGGGGGTACCAAAGCCCAAACTTAGGAGTATAAACTAAATATATCATGATTCTTTTCATGGCCCTAAGGTGAACTTCCTTAGGATTTGGCTAGAACCTTGCACACATGCATACTGAAAGCATAATATCCAATCGTGAAGCACATAAATAGAGTAAAGAGCATATCATCGACCGGTATACCTTTTGATCTACGGATTTACCTCCCATGTCGAGATCGAGATGCCCATTGGTTCCCATGGGTGTCTTGATGGGTTTTGCACTCTTCATTCCAAACTTATTAAGTATGTCTTGAATGTATTTAGTTTGGCTGATGAAGGTGCCCTCTTGGAGTTGCTTGACTTGAAATCCAAGAAAATACTTTAACTCCCCCATCATAGACATCTCGAATTTTTGTATCATAATCCTACTAAACTCTTCACAAGATGACTTGTTAGTAGACCCAAATATAATATCATCAACATAAATTTGGCATATAAACAAGTCTTTAGCAATTGTTTTGGTGAAGATAGTAGGGTCAGCTTTTCCAACTTTGAAGCCATTAGTGATAAGAAAGTCTCTTAGGCATTCATACCATGCTCTTGCTGTTCATTTGAGGGGTTTTCCCTTTATTTTCTTAAAAAAGAAATATGTGGCCAGCCAACTGGGCCACTACAAGGCTCGGAGGTCGAGCGGCCTAGCCAGCTGAGAGGTGGCCTGGGAACTTCGGTGCCTCTGCCCGACCGCAGAAGGGCAGCGAGCAGGAGGCCGAGCGAACGGCTAGGCGGCGGCCGCAACCGCTGCTCCGTTCTCTCCGGCTTCCTCGTTCCACGACCGCAGATCGCTCCCCTCTTCTCGGTAACAGTTTCTCACTTGGCTCCTTAAGTGGATCCCCTTCCCTGTACTCTCTTTTAAGGAAACGCAGAGATAGAGGGCTCTACGGTTCCATCCTATCCACTGTTCCGGCGAGAAATCCTTCAATCTGCTCGATTCCGGGTGTCCTGGTCTCGTCCGTATCGTCGGCTGTCTGTTGTTCTCGGTGGTGGTGGTGTGGTGCTGTTGATGCCGTGCCTTGGTGCTGCTCGTTGATTCTCTGGTCTCTGTCCACCGTGGCCTGGTGCTTGGGCTCCCTGCTGCGGTGTTCCTCTTCTCGGGTTGGTGCCGTGGACGTCTCCCTCGGCTCCGGCAGCGGCTCTAGTATCTCCGTCAACCTCCCGCCGTGCAGGCCCGGACGTGGGCGGCGGAATTGGTTTTCTGGGATAGAACCTTGTGTTCGCTGAGCTGGTCTTCCCACGTAGACAATCTACGTGCTGTGAGTTAATCGCTGCATCTCTATATTTATTGAATAATTTTGTGCAATCTGCTAGTATTATATACTTGGATGTGATTGCACTATTGTGGGTGGATTTGTTTGCTGAATGATAATAGCGGTGTAGTGAGACAACGTGACAGTCTAGGTTTTAGTGTGTTGTTAATTTCAGCATCAAGTATTTATTTGTGCCTAATCATATCTCTATTTGTTAAGGTTGTTTATCTGTGTTAAATTCTATTATTTTATTTATTACACAGCTCCTTACTATTAGTATTTATACTTGATTATTAGGCTTATTACATCTGATCTAAAATCCTGATTTGGTAAGATTAGACTTTCACATTAGTCGAGGATCTTTGATCACCATTTAGCGTTGGAGGGTTGTTTATTACAGCAACCCGCTATTTTGAGAGCAATATAAAAAGATAAACAATCATGTTTATGTGTTTAATCTGCCTTCTTCATCTACAAGCCATGTTTAATTCTGAAATGGACCTGAGCAGCTATTTTACATGTTTACATGTCTTAGAATTGCTATTGTTTATTGCTGGCCGTAATTTCATGTGGCATTTATCTGAGTTATATGCCTGTTTTATTCAGAATTAAAATATTTGATATATTTAAGTATAATGGAAGCATGTCACTTATTTCTCTAAATTTACAACAATCCAGAAAACCAATTTGTATAATGGCCTCCAGTTCTGATGTCATCAAGCCTGAAGCGTTCGACGGCGCAAGCTTTAAGCGCTAGCAGATTAAGACTCGCATATGGCTCACTGACCTAAAATTATTTTGGGTAGTGACGTCGGCTGTTCCCCAGGTTGCATCAGATGATTCTGATGATGCAGCGAAGGCCGCCGCACTAGCGGACAAGGCCAAGTGGGACGAAGCCAATGAGGCATGCTTGTCTCGTTTGCTGAATGTCTTGTCGAACCGCTTATTTGACGTGTACTCTGGTTTTACCTCTGCTAAGGGTCTATGGACTGAACTTGAGAACGAGTTCTCTGAAGTTGACAATGGCAATGAGTCATTCACAACAGAAAACTACCTCAACTATAAAATGGCTGAGGGAAGGTCTGTTATGGAGAAGCTACAGGAGATTCAACTCCTTGTTAGGGACTTGGTCCAATATAGATGCGTCCTACCAGACAGTTTTCAGGTGAATGCAATACTGGCAAAGCTCCTGCCTTCTTGGCGAGACTTTGTGACTTCACGTCATCACATGAAAAGGCAAATGACTCTCACTAAGTTGTCAGCTGCGATAAATGTGGAAGAGCGTGCAAGGTCCAGTAACAAGCCATCCCAGCAACTCTAGGCTCACATTGTTGAGAAGGGTGGAGATAGAAAATTCTAGAAGAAGAAGAAGAACTCTCCACAGAAGAATCTGAACCAACCTAAGTCCAAAAAGATGAAGAAGAAAAAGGAGGACTTTATCTGCTATGTTTGTGGTGTCTCCGGCCATACAGCTCGGAGGTGCAAACTTAGGAAGGGAAAAGGTCCTCCACCTCAGTGCAAAGAAGGGAACGTGGTGGTTAACTCCACCCCAGGGTATGCACCTCAGGCCTTTATGGCAAGTCCATCAGATGACTAGTGGATAGATTTCGGTGCTACTGTTCATATTTGTGCTGATCGATCCATGTTCTCTTCATTCCAGGGATACAGCAGCACACCAGTCTTGATGGGAAATGGTGTTCTGGCAGCAGTTCAAGGTACTGGACAGGTCTACCTAAAGTTAACTTCAGGAAAGACGCTCGTGTTGAAGGACGTACTCTATGTGCCCTCGATGAGCCAGAACCTCATATCAGTGTCGCTGCTATGTCGACAGGGTCTCAAATTAGTGCTTGAGTCTAATAAAGTGGTCCTGTCTAAGTTTGGTACTTTTGTTGGAAAGTCATATGAGTCAGGCGGTTTGTTTCGTTTTTCTGTTTTGAACAATCATTCTTCTTACCATGTTAATGTGGTCTGTAATAACGATTCCATTAATAATATATGGCATTCCCGTTTGTGTCATGTGAATTTTGAGGCCATTAAGAGACTAAGTGACATGACTTTAATTCCTGAATATAAACATGTTAAAGGTGTAAAATGTGGTATTTGTGTGCAAGCTAAGCAGCCTAGAAAACCGTTTCATACGGTTGAAGGCAGAAGTACCACTCCTTTAGAACTAATTCACTCAGATGTCTGTGAGATGAATGGTATAATCACAAAAGGCGGTAAAAGATACTTTCTTACCTTGATAGATGATGCTACCAGGTTCTGTTATATTTACTTACTCAGAACTAAAGATGAGGCACTAGAATACTTTAAGATCTATAAGACTGAAGTTGAAAACCAGTTAGACAAGAAAATTAAAAGGTTACGGTCTGATAGAGGAGGTGAATACCTTTCCAACCTTTTTGATGAGTACTGCAAAGAGTGTGGAATCATTCATGAAACCACCGCTCCATATTCACCTCAGTCAAATGGGGTAGCTGAAAGGAAGAACCGAATGGTGTGTGACTTAGCTAATGCTTTGTTGCAAAGTTCGGGAATGCCTGACATCTGGTGGGGCGAGGCAGTACTCACGGTGTGCTATGTCCTGAACAGGGTGCCGCCTCGCAACCGTGAGGCCACGCCATATGAAGGATTTAAAGGAAGGAAGCCAGACCTTTCGCATCTTTAGACTTGGGGCTGTCTTGCGAAGGTGAATGTCCCATTGCCGAAGAAGAGAAAGCTAGGCCCTAAGACCGTAGACTGTGTCTTCCTGGGTTATGCACATAACAGTGCAGCTTATAGATTTCTAGTGGTCCATTCCGAGACGAGCGAAGTCGCTGTAAATGTCATAATGGAATCTCGGGATGTGACATTCTTTGAGAGAATCTTCCCTATGCGGGATAAGGAAGTAGTAGCCCTAGATGGTCCATCTCAGACATATTCTCTGTCCTCGAGTGTCCATGACCAGACTCCAGATTTGGAGTTAAGGAGGAGTAAGAGATAAAGGACTGAAAAGTCAATGGGTGATGATTATATTATTTATCTAGTGGATGAAGAACCATGCTCCCTCACAGAGGCATATACATCTCCGGATGCAGAGTACTGGAGGGAGGCTGTCCGTAGCGAGATGGATTCAATCATCTCGAACGGAACCTGGGAGATAACTGATCTCCCAACTGGTTGCAAGCCCGTGGGCTGTAAATGGATCTTTAGGAGGAAGAGGAGACCCGATGGTACTATTGAAAAGTACAAGGCTCGTCTTGTGGCTAAGGGTTTTACTCAAAAGAAAGAGGAGGGTTATTTTGATACTTATTCTCCGGTGGCTCGATTGCCTACAATCCGTGTGCTTTTAGCGCTGGCAGCTACTTATAAACTTCTTGTCCATCAAATGGACGTAAAGATAGCATTCCTAAATGGAGAGCTGGAAGAGGAAATTTATATGCAGCAACCAGAAGGATTTGTGGTTAAAGGACAAGAGAGCAAAGTGTGTCGCTTGATTAAATCCTTATACGGTCTTAAGCAAGCTCCCAGACAATGGCATGAGAAGTTTAATAATACTCTGACCACTGCTGGGTTTTGTGTAAACGAAGCCGACAAGTGTGTGTATTATCGCTTCTCTGGGGGCAAAGGTGTCATCATGTGTTTATACGTTGATGACATATTGATATTTAGGACTGATTTGGAGGCTATCATGGAGACAAAAGTATTCCTCTCCAAGAACTTTGATATGAAGGACTTGGGTGAAGCTGATGTAATATTGAACATCAAGCTAATAAAGGGTGAGGATGGGATTACTTTGTCACAATCCCATTATGTGGAAAAGGTCCTAACTCGCTTTGGACATATGGACTGTAAACCAGTCACCACGCCCTATGATCCATCCTACACGCTCAGTAAACATGAAGGCGAGCCTATGAACCAGCTACTATATTTGCAGATCATCGGATCTCTCATGTACTTGAGCAGTGCAACTAGACCAGATATCTCATATGTAGTATGCAGACTGGCTCGTTATTCGGTCAGTCTAGGAGATAGACACTGGGTAGCCTTGTATAGAGTGCTTCGGTATTTGAAGGGAGCGATGAATCTTGGTATTAAATATACCGGATTTCCGTAAGTATTTGAAGGATTCAGTGATGCAAACTGGATCTCTGACTCGGATCAAATGAAGTCTACAAGTGGCTATGTGTTCACTTTAGCTGGTGGGGCCGTGTCATGGAGATCGTCTAAACAATCAGTGTCGACATGTTCCACCAAGGAGGCTGAATTAGTTGCACTTGATTTAGCAGCATTGGAGGCTGAATGGTTGAGAGACCTGTTGTCAGACCTTCCAATGCTAGCAAAGTCGATACCGACTGTCCTAGTATACTGTGACAACACTTCTGTGTTGCTAAAAGTGAACAGTAGAAAGGACAACCAAAAATCCTCGAGGCATATCAGAAGACGACTTGATTCATGTCGGCATGCTAGAGAGACGGGTGTAATAACCGTACATTACATCAAGTCTGAAAGGAACCTTGCTGATCCTTTCACCAAAGGACTGGCTCAAAAGCCAATCCAAGCAGCGTGCATGGGAATGGGACTCGTACCCTGTTAGCGGTTTCAACTGCGGATAACTGTCCTATGTGACCGGAGGTCCCGAGATCTAGGCTCCAGGAAATGAAGCACTGTGGAACCAAGAGCACAAAAGACAAAGAGTCTCATGAGCTGTTGTGCTCTGTCTGCATGGCAGGTTGAGCGATATGCTCTTAATGAAGTCAATGCTATAAGCAGGGAAATTGTCCTAGAGAATTTCCTTAATGATTTCACCTATATGAGCTGACTGTAGGGTCGCAGTCCGGGAGAGAATGGGGTTTTCTCTCTAGTGAGTTCATGAATAGATATTAAAGGGCATGACCGTAACGCCCTGCCCCGTAAGAGAAGCAGATAATCTGCCTAGTACTATGTGCCTTTTGTGCAAAGATTCTCACACTAGGGTTTGTGGATCAAGGCGTAGTCCTCCGCTTACTCGTGCAGGGTTGGAGTACACTGGGATAGGCTTTGGTTCAAACCTAACAAGTATCTCTGCCAAAAAGTAGTATATAAACAGTACAGGAGCTCAATGATATTGATCAGAAAATAAGAGTGAAAATAGTGGGGATTGCTGTTTATTTGAGGGGTTTTCCCTTAATTTTCTTAAAAAAAGAAATATGTGGCCAGCCAACTGGGCCACTACAAGGCTCGGAGGTCGAGCGGCTCAGCCAGCTGAGAGGTGGCCTGGGCACTTCGGTGCCTCTGCCCGACCGCAGAAGGGCAGCGAGCAGGAGGCTGAGCGAACGGCTAGGCGGCGGCAACCGCTGCTCCGTTCTCTCTGGCTTCCTCGTTCCACGACCGCAGATCGCTCCCCTCTTCTCGGTAACAGTTTCTCGCTCGGCTCCTTAAGTGGATCCCCTTCCCCTGTTCTCTCTCTCTTAAGGAAACACAGAGACAGAGGCTCTACGGTTCCATCCTATCCATTGTTCGGGTGAGAAATCCTTCGATCTGCTCGATTCCGGGTGTCCTGGTCTCGTCCATATCGTCGGCTGTCTGTTGTTCTCTGTGGTGGTGGTGTGGTGCTGTTGATGCCGTGCCTTGGTGTTGCTCGTTGATTCTCTGGTCTCTGTCCACCATGGCCTGGTGCTTGGGCTCCCTGCTGCGCGGTGTTCCTCTTCTCGGGTTGGTGTCGTGGACGTCTCCCTCGGCTCCGGCAGCGGCTCTAGTATCTCCGTCAACCTCTCGCCGTGCAGGCCCGGACATGGGCGGCGGAATTGGGTTTCTGGGATAGAACCTTGTGTTCGCTGAGCTGGTCTTCCCACGTAGACAATCTATGTGCTGTGAGTTAATCGCTGCATCTCTATATTTATTGAATAATTTTGTGCAATCTGCTAGTATTATATACTTGGGTGTGATTGCACTATTGTGGGTGGATTTGTTTGCTCAATAACAATAGTGGTGTAGTGAGACAACGTGACAGTCTAGGTTTTAGTGTGTTGTTAATTTCAGCATCAAGTATTTATTTGTGCCTAATCATATCTCTATTTGTTAAGGCTGTTTATCTGTGTCAAATTCTGTTATTTTATTTATTACACAACTCCTTACTATTAGTATTTATACTTGATTATTAGGCTTATTACATCTGATCTAAAACTCTGATTTGGTGAGATTAGACTGTCACGTTAGTCGAGGATCTCTGATCACCATTTAGCGTTGGAGGGCTGTTTATTACAGCAACCCGCTATTTTGAGAGCAATATAAAAAGATAAACAATCATGTTTATGTGTTTAATCTGCCTTCTTCATCTACAAGCCATGTTTAATTTTGAAATAGACCTGAGCAACTATTTTACATGTTTACATGTCTTAGAATTGCTACTGTTCATTGCTGCCATAATTTCATATGGCATTTATCTGAGTTATATGCCTGTTTTATTCGAAATTAAAATATTTAATATATTTAAGTATAATGGAAGTATGTCACTTATTTCTCTAAATTTACAACAGCTCTTGGGGCTTGTTTGAGCCCATAAAGCGCCTTTGAGAGCTTATAAACATGGTTATCTTCAAAGCCGGGAGGTTGCTCAACATACACCTCTTCCTTGATAGGGCCTTGAGGAAGGCACTCTTCACGTCCATTTGATATAACTTAAAGCCATGGTAAGTAGCATAGACAAGTAATATACGAATTGACTCAAGCCTAGCTATGGGTGCATAGGTTTCATCAAAATCCAAACCTTCGACTTGTGAATAACCTTTGGCAACAAGTCGGGCTTTGTTCCTAGTCACCACACCATTCTCATCTTGTTTGTTGTGGAATACCCACTTGGTACCTACAACATTTTGGTTAGGATGTGGAACTAAATGCTATACCTCATTCCTCGTGAAGTTGTTGAGCTCCTCTTGCATTGCCACCACCCAGTCTGGATCTCTTAGTGCATCCTCTATCCTATACGACTCAATAGAAGACACAAAAGAGTAATGTTCACAGAAATGAGCAACTCAAGATCTAGTGGTTACCCCCTTGTGAATGTCACCAAGTATGGAGTTGACGGGATGATCTCTTTGAATTGCTTGATGGATTCTTGGGTGCGGCGGTCTTTGATCCCGAATCTCTTGATCATCTTCCTTGTCTTCGTCATCATCATCTCCACCTTGATCATTGTCCTCCTCTTGAGGTGGCTCATCGGACAAGTCTTGATCTTCATCTTCTTCTTTAGCCTTATCCTCATCTTGAGTTGGTGGAGATGCTTGCATGGAAGATGATGGTTGATCTTGTGGTTGTGGAGGCTCTTCAGATTCTTTTGGACAGACATCCCTAATGGACATGTTCCTTAGTGCAACGCATGGAGCCTCTTCATCATCTAGTTCATCAAGATCAACTTACTCCACTTGGGAGCCATTAGTCTCATCAAACACAATGTTACAAGAAACTTCAACTAATCCAGTGGACATGTTGAAGACTCTATATTATGTTTGAGTCGTAATCAAGTAAAAAGCCATCTACTACTTTAGGTGCAAATTTAGAATTACTACCTCTTTTAATAAGAATAAAGGATTTGCTCCCAAAAACTCTAAAATAAGAAACATTGGGCTTTTTACCAGTGAGGAGTTCATATGATGTTTTCTTGAGGATTCGGTGAAGATATAACCGGTTGATGGAGTAGCAGGCGGTGTTAATTGCCTCCGCCCAAAACCGATATGATGTCTTGTACTCATCAAGCATGGTTCTTGCCATATCCAAAAGAGTTCTATTCTTCCTTTCCACTACACCATTTTGTTGAGGTGTGTAGGGAGAGGAGAACTCATGCTTGATGCCCTCCCTCTCAAGAAATCCTTCAATTTGTGAGTTCTTGAACTACATTCCATTGTCGCATCTAATCTTTTTGATTCTCAATCCGAACTCATTTTGAGTTTGTCTCAAGAATCTCTTTAGGGTCTCTTGGGTTTGAGATTTTTCCTACAAAAAGAATACCCAAGTGAAGCGATAATAGTTATCCACAATTACAAGACAATACTTACTCCCGCCGATGCTTATATAAGCGATCGGGACGAATAGATCCATGTGGAGTAGCTCAAGCGGGCTGTCAGTCATCATGTTCTTGTGTGGATGATGAGCTCCAACTTG
Organism: Zea luxurians; assembly: GCA_029449295.1. NCBI lineage: Eukaryota > Viridiplantae > Streptophyta > Magnoliopsida > Poales > Poaceae > Zea > Zea luxurians. Next base: position 73,785,729 of record JAOPSE010000002.1, on the reverse strand, counting down.
CTTTCCTGCTTGACATGTGCTACAAATCCTGTCTTTCTCAAAATGAACATTTGTTAGTCCTAAAATGTGTTCTCCCTTTAGAAGTTTGTGAAGATTCTTCATCCCAACATGAGCAAGTCGGCGATGCCAGAGCCAGCCCATATTAGCCTTAGCAATTAAGCAAGTGTCTAGTTCAGCCTTGTTATCATTAAAATCAACTAAATATAGCTGACCATCTAACACTCCCTTAAATGCTATTGAATCATCACTTATTCTAAAGACAGTAATACCAACATCAGTAAAAAGACAGTTGTAGCCTATTTTACATAATTGAGAAACAGAAAGCAAATTGTAATCTAAAGAATCTACGAGAAAAACATTAGAAATGGAATGGTCAGGGGATATAGCAATTTTACCCAATCCTTTGACCAAACGTTGATTTTCATCCCCGAATGTAATAGCTCTTTGGGGATCTTCATTTTCTCATATGAGGAGAACATCCTTTTATCCCCTGTCATGTGGTTTGTGCACCCGCTATCGATTATCCAACTTGATCCACCAGAAGCATAAACCTACAAAACAACTTTAGGCCTTGTTCTTAGGTACTCAAATGGTCTTGGGTCCTTTCACATTAGAAACAAGCACCTTGGGCACCCAAACACAAGTCTTGCGACTCTTGTGTTTGCCCCCAACATATTTGGCAACTACTTTGCCTGATTTGTTAGTAAGCACATAAGAAGCATCAAAAGTATTAAATGAAATGTTATGTTCATTTGATGCATTAGGCATTTTCTTTTTAGGCATTTTGATATGAGTGGAATGCCTAGAGCTAGATGCCTCATTACTACACAAATAAGCATGATGAGAAACAGTATGGAGTTTTCTAGCATGGATTTTCCTAATCTTATGCTCAGGATAGTTCTTAGGATATAAAATGTAACCCTCTCTATCCTGAAACATGGGAGCCTTACCCTTAACAAATTTAGATAGTTTCTTGGTGCATTGAGCTTGATGTTGCTTTGGCTCCCTTGTTGGAAGCCAATGCCATCCTTAATGCCAGGGCGCCTCCCATTATAAAGCATGCTTCGAGCAAATTTAAATTTTTCATTTTCTAATTCATGCTCAGCAATTTTAGCAGTTAATTTAGCTATGTGATCATTTTGTTGTTTAATCATGGCAAGGTGATCATCAATAGCTTCGATTATAACATCTCTACATCTAGTGCAAATAGTGACATGCTCAACAGTAGATGTAGATGGTTTGCAATCATTCAATTTTTCTATCTTAGCACTTAAACTAGCATTCTCATCTCTAAGACAGGAAATTAAATCATTGCAAATGCTAAGCTCCTTAGATGAGTTTTCACATTTTTCTACTTCTATAGCATAAGCATTTTTCAACTTAACAAATTTTTTATTTTCCTTAACGAGCAAGTCCTCTTGGCATTCCAAGAGATCATCCTTCTCGTTAATGGATTCTATTAATTCATTAATCTTTTGCTTTTGATTTTTAGTTAGGTTGCAAAAAGAGAAGTTAAATCGGCTTCATTATCACTAGAGCTACTCTCATCATCAGCTTGCGACTCTTCTCCTTTGTTGAGGACGAATTGATCGAGCTCTCCCTCGATCGTCTCCCGCTTGGTGATCTTGGTCACCTCGTCCCCTTCATGCGTCGTTTTGAGGACGTCCCAAATTTATGTGGCATTTTTTAACCCTTGCACCTTATTATACTCCTCTCGACACAAGGAGGCGAGGAGTATAGAAATTGCTTGGGAGTTAAAATGCCTAATTTGGGCGGCCTCATCCGAGTCGTAGTCCTCGTCGCCCACTTGTGGTGCCTGCACTCCAAACTCAACAATATCCCATATGCTTTGTGGAGTGAGGTTAGATGGTGCCTCATTTTATCACTCCACATACAATAATCCTCACCATCAATATATGGTGGTTTGCCTAGTGGTACCAAAAGTAAAGGATTGTGTTTAGGAATGAGAGGATAGCGTAGAGGCATCTTACTATACTTCTTACGCTCATGGCGTGTCGAAGTTGTAGACTCGGCCTTGGATGTGAAAGGTGATGAAGAGTCGGTCTCGTAGTAGACCACCTTCTTCATTTTCTTTTTCTTCTTGTCACCCTTCCTATGTGACTTGATGGAGGAAGAGGATTCCTCCTTGTACTTGTCGCCAGACTCTCTTGATAGAGTCCTTCTCGAGCCCATGGCCTTGTCGCCCGTGACAATCTCCCTCTTGGCGTGATCTCCAGACATCACTTCGAGTTTGTTAGACTCTTAATAAAGCACTGGCTCTGATACCAATTGAAATTCGCCTAGAGGGGGTGAATAGGCGAAACCTAAAATTTATAAACTTTAAGAACACACTAAGGCCAGGATAAGTGTTAGAATTAAATTAGTGTTAGAAAGATAGTTCTCCTTGCTTAGAGTTGCTCAATCAATGCGGATGATGTTTGGGAGCAAACTCAAATCAATATGAGCAAGGGAACTTTAGAGAGAGGAAAGAGGGGAAACAAATCAAGTGAAGGTCAATGCAAGTGAACATGATGAATTGTTTACCGAGGTTCGGTTCCAAAGAACCTAGTCCCCGTTGAGGAGGCCACAAAGGCCAGGTCTATTCCAACCCTTTCTCTCTCTCAATCGGTCACTCAGACATGTCGAGTCTTCTGCTTAATCACTTGGGTCACTAAGACCCTGCAAGGATCACCACACACGTAGGTATCTCTTGCTAGCTTTACAAAGCACTTAGAGAAATAAAAATAGGACAGAGAAAGCAATCCAAGCAACAAGAGCAACAAAAGAACACAAAAACACCCTCTCTCAAGTCACTTACGAATTGAGTTGATTTAGAGGCTTGGAGAGGATTTGATCTTTGGAATGTGTCTTGGAGTGAAGTCTTTTGCTCTTTCAATGAATGTTGAGTTCAGAAAACTTGTATGCCATTGAAGGAGGTGGTTGGGGGGTGTTTATAGCCTCCAACCACTTCCTAGCCGTTGGCTGAGTTTGCTATTGATGGGCACACCGGACAGGTACTGTTCACTGTCCGGTGCATGCCACGTCAGCACACCCGTTGGGGTTTGGAGCGGTCGATAGTTAGAACCATTTGTCCTGTAGCTGCACTGGACAGTCCGGTGGCACACCGGACATGTCCGGTGCGTTCTGACTTCGCAACCTGACATCTGACTTTGCATTGTACACTTTTGCAGTCGACCGTTGGCGCTAGGTTATCGTTGCTCCGTTGGCTCACCAGACATGTTCGGTGCACACCAGACAGTCCCGTGAATTATAGCGGAGCGCGCCTTGTGAAAACCCAAGAGTGGCTGGTTCGAGTGGAGCTCGGCCTGGGGCACCAGACATTGTCCGGTGCGCCACTGGCAGCACACTCTTAAGTCTTTGCTCCAAATTTATTTAAGTCCTCAACTGAATTTCTTTCTTGGTTTGTGTTGAACCTTATGCACCTGAGATAAATGACATCTAAGCAAACTAATTAGTCCATGTGGTTTGTGATGGATGTCAACCACCAAAATCAATTATAGGAAATGATTAAGCCCATTTCCCTTTCAAGGCCGTTTGGTTGAAAGGTTTACATGCTGAGTTTTGTGGAGGTACATCTTGTATTACATTGTTCTATTACAGTCAGAGTGCTATTTGCCTTACAAAGGATTAGATGTTTCACGAGAAGACAAGGCACATTGATATTAAGTATCATTATATGCGGGAAATAATTGTAGAAGGTAAATTTAGGGTATGCAAGATCAGTACTCATTTCAATCCAGCTGACATGATGACTAAACCTGTTCCTGGAGCTAAGTTTGAGCTTTGCTCGAACTTAGTTGGTACAATTGCTTAGCCCTAGTGGCTATGTTGGCACTAACAGTTTGTTCCTTCTATTATTCAGAAAGTTCATTACAAGTTATGGCTACAAGATGGAATTTGTATCAAGGTGAAGATTGTTGAGTTTGTAATCCAAATTCTGCATATGGAGGCCGTGTTAGCGAGCAAAGCGGAGGCCCATCGCCGGGAGGCTTGGGCTGGAATTATAAAGAGTTTAGAAAGCACTTGTGATAAAATAAGAAAGCCTAAACATGGATGCCATTGTTTGACGGCAAATTCAAGGAGACAAATAAACTTTGTGCTTGGCTGCAGAGTTACTGAAAGGGAAATAGGCTTACACCTTTTCCTAAATAGATTTTGGTGGTTGAATAGCCCAACATAAATCTTGGGACTAACTAGTTTGCTCTAGATTATAAGTTTTACAGGTGCCAAAGGTTCACAATAGACCAATAAAGAGACCAAGAAAGGGTTCAAACAAAGAGAGCCAAAGACAACCGAAGTGTGCCCTGGTCTGGCGCACCGGACTGTCCGGTGTGCCACCGGACAGTGTCCGGTGCACCAGGGAACTCGAAGCTGAACTCGCTACCTTCGGGAAAATGGAGGCCACTCCGCTATAATTCACCGGACCGTCCGGTGAATGCACCGGACAGTGTCCGGTGGCACACCGGACTGTCCGGTGTGCCAGCGGAGCAATGGCTACTTCGCGCGCAACGGTCGACTGCAACGCATTAAATGCGTGCCTGCGCGCGCAGAGGTCAGAGCACGTGAAAGTCGCCTAGAGGGGGGGTGAATAGGGCGAAACTGAAATTTACAAAGTTAATCACAACTACAAGCCGAGTTAGCGTTAGAAATAGAAACGAGTCCGAGAGAGAGGGCGCAAAACAAATCGTGAGCAAGTAAAGAGTGAGACGCAAGGATTTGTTTTACCGAGGTTCGGTTCTCGCAAACCTACTCCCCGTTGAGGAGGCCACAAAGGCCGGGTCTATTTCAACCCTTTCCCTCTCTCAAACGGTCCCTCGGACCGAGTGAGCTTCTCTTCTCAAATCAACCGGGAACAAAACTTCCCCGCAAGGACCACCACACAATTGGTGTCTCTTGCCTCGGTTACAATTGAGTGTTGATCACAAGAACAAATGAGAAAGAAAAGAAGCAATCCAAGCGCAAGAGCTCAAAAGAACACAACAAATCTCTCCCACTAATCACTAAAGCCTTGTGTGGAATTGGAGAGGATTTGATCACTTGGGTGAGTCTAGAATTGAATGCTAGAGCTCTTGTAAGGTGTAGAAGTGTGAAAACTTGGATGACTTGAATGTGGGGGTGGTTGGGGTATTTATAGCCCCAAACCACCAAACTTGACCGTTGGTGGAGGCTGTTGTCAACGGGCGCACCGGACAGTCCGTTGCGCCACCGGACAGTGTCTGGTGCGCCAGCCACGTCACCCGACCGTTAGGGTTCGACCGTTGGAGCTCTGACGCGTGGGCCCGCCTGGCTGTCCGGTGGTGCACCGGACATCCCCTGTAGGCTGTCCAGTGTGCCACCCGCGCGTGCTCTGCTCCTCTGCGCGCGCTGGCGCGCATTTAATGTTGTAGCAGGTGACCGTTGGCGCGGACTAGCCGTTGCTCCGCCGTTACACCGGACAGTCCGGTGTGCACTGGACATGTCCGGTGAATTATAGCGGAGCGGATTCCCGAAGCTGGCGAGTTCAGAGCCGCTCTTCCTTGGTGCACCGGACACTGTCCAGTGGTACACCGGACAGTCCGGTGAATTATAGTGAAGCGCCTCTAAGAATTCCCGAAGGTGCGAAGTTCAGCTTGGAGTCCCCTGGTGCACCGGACAGTCCGGTGCGCCAGACCAGGGTGCCTTCGGTTGTCCCTTTGCTCTTTTGTTCGAACCCTTTTTCTTGGTCTTTTTATTGGCTTATTGTGAACCTTTGGCACCTGTATAACTTATAAACTAGAGCAAACTAGTTAGTCCAATTATTTGTGTTGGGCAATTCAACCACCAAAATCAATTTAGGAAATAGGTGTAAGCCTAATTCCCTTTCAGCACGCGTAGTTGGTGCACCGGACAGTCTATAGGAGATGTCCGGTGCACCACCGGACAACCTAGAGGCCCCACAAGTCAGAGCTCCAACGGTCGAACCCCAACGGCTGGCTGACGTGGCTAGCGCACCGGACTATCCGGTGCGCCATGCGACAGCAGACTTCCAACGGCCACATTTTGGTGGTTGGGGCTATAAATACCCCAACCACCCCACATTCAATGGCATCCACGTTTTCCAACTTCTACACCTTACAAGAGCTATAGCATTCAATTCTAGACACAACCAAAGAGATCAAATCCTCTCCCAAGTCTCTAGTTCAATTCCAATCAATAGTGACTAGTAAGAGAGTGACTTGTGTTCATTTGAGCTCTTGCACTTGGATTGCTTCTTTTCTTTCTCATTCTTCTTGTGATCAACTCAATTGTAACCAAGACAAGAGACACCAATTGTGTGGTGGTCCTTGCGGGGACTTTGTGTCCCGTGTGATTGAGAAGAGAAGCTCACTCGGTCTAAGTGACCGTTTGAGAGAGGGAAAGGGTTGAAAGAGACCCGGTCTTTGTGACCACCTCAACAGGGAGTAGGTTTGCAAGAACCGAACCTCGGTAAAACAAATCCTTGTGTCTCACTCCTTATTTGCTTGTGATTTGTTTTTCACCCTCTCTCTTGGACTCGCTTATATTTCTAACGCTAACCCGGCTTGTAGTTGTGATTAACTTTGTAAATTTCAGTTTTGCCCTATTCACCCCCCCTCTAGGCGACTTTCAATTGGTATCAAAGCCCGGTGCTTCATTAGAGCCTAACCGCTCGAAGTGATGTCGGGAGATCACGCCAAGAAGGAAATGGTGACCGGCGACAAGCCCGCTACAAGCCACGGGGAGGCTCCATCGGGAGAGTCCCGCAACAAAGGGAAGGAGAAGGAATCCTCCTCCCACAAGTCGCATCGGAGTGGCGACAAGAAAAAGAAGATGCAGAAGGTGGTCTATACGAGACCGATTCTTCATCGCCATCCACCTCCGGCTCCGACGCGCCGTCCATTACTTCTAAGCGCCATGAGCGCAAGAAGTATAGTAAGATTCTCCTACGCTACCCTCGTATTTCAAAGCGTGCTCCTTTACTCTCCGTTCCATTAGGCAAACCACCGGTTTTTGAAGGTGAAGATTATAATATGTGGAGTGACAAAATGAGGCATCATCTAACCTCACTCCACACAAGCATTTGGAATGTTGTTGAGTTTGGTGTACAGGTACCATCCGTAGGGGATGAAGACTATGATTCGGACGAAGTGGCTCAAATCCACCACTTCAACTCCCAAGCCACTACTATACTCCTCGCCTCTCTAAGTCGATAGGAGTATAATAAGGTGCAAGGGTTGAAGAGTGCAAAGGAAATTTGGGACGTGCTCAAAACCGCGCACGAAGGAGACGAGGTGACAAAGATCACCAAGCGGGAGACGATCGAGGGGGAGCTCGGTCGCTTCATGCTTCACCAAGGGGAGGATCCACAAGCTATGTACAACCGCTTGAAGACCTTGGTGAACCAAGTGCGCAACCTCGGGAGCACAAAATGGGATGACCATGAGATGGTCAAGGTTATTCTTAGATCCCTCGTTTTTCTTAACCCTACGCAAGTTCAACTAATTCGAGATGATCCTAGATACAAGCTAATGTCTCCCGAGGAAGTTATAGGGAAGTTTGTAAGCTTTGAGCTAATGATCAAAGGCTCAAAGAAAATCATCGAGCAAGGCACCTCCTCCACGCCCGAAGCACAACCCGTCGCATTCTAGGCAACGAAGGAGAAGAAGGAAGAGTCTACACCAAGTAGGCTCCCCATCGACGCCTCAAAACTCGACAATGAGGAGATGGCTTTAATCATCAAAAGCTTTCGACAAATCCTCAAGCAAAGGAGGGGGAAGGACTACAAATCTCGCTCCAAGAAGGTTTGCTACAAGTGTGGTAAGCCCGGTCACTTTATAGCAAAATGTCCTATTTCTAGTGACAGTGATAGGGGCGACGACAAGAAGGGGAGAAGAAAGGAAAAAAAGAGGTACCACAAGAAGAAGGGTGGCGATGCCCATGTGTGCCGCGAGTGGGACTCCGACGAGAGCTACACCGACTCCTCCGACGAGGACGCCGCTAACATCGCCGTCAACAAGGGACTTCTCTTCCCCAACGTCGGCCACAAGTGCCTCATGGCAAAGGACGGCAAAAGGAACAAGGTTAAATCTAAATCCTCCACTAAATATGCATCCTCTAGTGATGAAGAAAATTCTAGTAATGAGGAGGATAATTTGTTTACTCTTTTTGCCAACCTTAACATGGAACAAAAAGAGAAGTTAAATGAATTGATTAGCGCCATTCATGATAAGGATGAACTCTTGGATAGCCAAGAGGACTTCCTAATTAAGGAAAATAAGAAACATGTTAAGGTTAAGAATGCTTATGCTCTAGAAAGGGAAAATGTGAAAAATTATCTAGTGAGCTAAGCACTTGCCATGATGTTATTGCCAACCATAGAAATGAAAATGCTAAATTAGCTGCTAAGGTTGATTCAAATGTTTGTGATGATTCATATGCCAATCTTAGAAATGATCATGCTATTTCTATTGCTAAGATTGAGAAATTGAATGCCTCTCTTGCTAGCCTTAGATTTAAAAATGAAAAATTGATTGCTAAGGCTAAAGACTTAGATGTTTGCAATGCTTCCATATTGCTATTTCTATTGCTATTTCTATTTCCGATCTTAGAAGTGAAAATGATATTCTACATGCTAATATTGTTGAACTAAAAACTTGCAAACCCTCTACATCCACTATTGAGCATGTTTCTATTTGCACTAGATGTAGAGATGTTGACATTGATGCTATTCATGATCACATGATTTTAATTAAACAACAAAATGATCATATAGCAAAATTAGATGCTAAAATTGCCGAGCACGAACTTGAAAATGAAAAATTTAAATTTGCTCGTAGTATGCTTTATAGTGGGAGACGCCTTGGCATCAAGGATGGCATTGGCTTCCAAAAGGGAGACAATGTCAAACTTAATGCCCCTCCTAAGAAATTATCCAACTTTGTTAAGGGCAAGGCTCCCATGCCTCAGGATAACGAGGGTTACATTTTGTACCATGCCGGTTATCCCGAGCATAAGATTAGGAGAATTCATTCTAGGAAGTCTCACTCTGGCCCTAATCATGCTCTTATGTATAAGGGTGAGACATCTAGCTCTAGGCAATCAACTCGTGCTAAATTGCCTAGAAAGAAAACTCCTAGTGCATCAAATGAACCTAGCATTTCATTTAAAACTTTTGATGCATCTTATGTTTTGACTAACAAATCCGGCAAAGTGGTTGCCAAATATGTTGGGGACAAACACAAGGAAGCAAAGACTTGTGTTTGGGTACCCAAAGTTCTTGTGTCTAATGTCAAAGGACCTAAAACTGTTTGGGTACCTAAAATCAAGAACTAAACTTGTTTTGTAGGTTTATGCATTTGGGGGCTCAAGTTGGATCATCGATAGCGGGTGCACAAACCATATGACAGGGAAGAAGAAGATGTTCTCCTCTTATGAGAAAAACCAAGATCCCCAATGAGCTATCACATTCAGGGATGGAAACCAAGGTTTGGTCAAAGGTTTGGGTAAAATAGCTATATCTCCTGACCATTCTATTTCCAATGTTTTTCTTGTTGATTTATTAGATTACAATTTGCCTTCTGTATCTCAATTATGCAAAATGGGCTACAACTGTCTATTTACTGATGTAGGTGTCACTGTCTTAAGAAAAAGTGATGATTCAGTAGCATTTAAGGGAGTGTTGGAGGGTCAGCTATACTTAGTTGATTTCAATAGAGTTGAACTCGACACTTGCTTAATTGCTAAGACTAACATGGGCTGGCTCTGGCATCACCGACTAGCACATGTTGGGATGAAGAATCTTCACAAGCTTCTAAAGGGAGAACACATTTTAGAACTAACCAATGTTCATTTTGAGAAAGACAGGATTTGTAGCGCATGCCAAGCCGGGAAGCAAGTTGGCGTTCATCATCCACACAAGAACATCTTGACGACTGACAGGCCACTTGAGCTCCTCCACATGGACCTATTCGGCCCGATCGCTTACATAAGCATCGGCGGGAGTAAGTACTGTCTTGTTATTGTGGATGACTATTCTCGCTTCACTTGAGTGTTCTTTTTGCAGGAAAAATCACAAACCCAAGAGACTTTAAAAGGGTTCTTGAGACGAGCTCAAAATGAGTTCGGCTTAAGGATCAAGAAAATTAGAAGCGATAATGGGACGGAGTTCAAGAATTCGCAAATCGAAAGCTTCCTTGAGGAGGAGGGCATCAAGCATGAGTTCTCTTCTCCCTACACGCCACAACAAAATGGTGTAGTGGAGAGGAAGAATAGAACTCTATTGGACATGGCAAGAACCATGCTTGATGAGTACAAGACTTCGGATTGGTTTTGGGCCGAGGCGGTCAACACCGCTTGCTACTGAGAGCACCTAGAGGGGGGGTGAATAGGTGATCCTGTAACACTTCAAAAACTTAAGCCACAAAACTTGGTTACTTGTTAGCACAGTAATATGCCAAGTGGCTAGAGAAGGATCTCAACACAACACAATAACCAAGAGATATCAATCACAGAGATGGCACAGTGGTTATCCCGTGGTTCGGCCAAGACCAACGCTTGCCTACTCCACGTTGTGGCGTCCCCCGGACGAGGGTTGCAATCAACCCCTCTCAAGCGGTCCAAAGACCAACTTGAATACCACGGTGTTGCTTTGCTTCTCTTAATCCCGTTTGCGAGGAATCTCCACAGCTTGGAGCCTCTCGCCCTTACACAAGATGTTCACGAAGAATCACAGAGCAAGGGAGGGATTAGCAACTCACACACGACACAAAGATCACAGCGAATACGCACACGCAAAACCCAGACTTGAGCTCAAGAGACTCGCACACTAGAACGGAGCTCAAATCACTAAAATGTCGAACAAGTGCGCGAGAATGAAGTGTGAGTGATCAATGATGCTCAAAGGATGCTTGATGTTCTCCTAGGGGTCCCTTTTATAGCCCCAAGGCAGCTAGGAGCCGTTGAGCACAAGTTTGGAAAGCCATTCTTGCCTTCTGTCATCGGGGGCACCGGACACTGTCCGGTGCCCGATTTCCTTCCTTAAATAGCGAAGCCGACCGTTGGCAGCCTGAGAGCCGTTGGCGCACCGGACATGTCCGGTGCCGTCTTCTTGCCGTTGGCTCGGCCACGTGTCCCGCGCAGATTGCGCGGCCGACCGTTGGCCCGGTCGACCGTTGGATCACCGGACAGTCCGGTGCACACCGGACAGTCCGGTGAATTTTAGCCGTACGTCGCCGGTGAATTCCCGAGAGCAGCCACTTCGCTCGAGCCAGCCTGGCGCACCGGACACTGTTCGGTGCACCACCGGACAGTCCGGTGCTTGCAGACTCAGCAGATTCATGGCTGCTCGAGCCAAGACATTTCCAATTGGATTTTTCCTGTTTCCAGCACTTAGACACAATACATTAGTCCACAAAACAATGTACTAAGTCTGAGAAACATACCTTAATTCTTGATTTGTACCTTGTCCACCTTTTTACACTTAGGCACTTGTGTTGGACACTAAATCACCAAAATACTTAGAAATGGCCCAAGGGCACATTTCCCTTTCAATATCCCCCTTTTTGGTGATTTATGCCAACACAACATAAAGCAAGTAGAACAAGTACAAAATCAAATCAAATAAGAACTCAAAATTGTTTTGATTCAATTTTGACATATATGGATCACTCTATGCCACCACTTGGTTTGTTTTTGCAAATCAAACTCAAATTTCTATCTCTAAGTCAAACACACATGTTAAGACATACAGAGAGTCATTCTAAGAGAAATTGACTTAAGATTTCAAAAACTCCCCCTTGTTCCCATAATCAATACTTCTCCCCACAAGAAGCCAACTTTTGACAAGAGAGACAACAAAAGAGTTTTGACAAAACAAAAGCTCTATTCTACTATTTTCAAAATCTCTCAAGTGGTAGCTGATCCATTTATCGCTTTGGCCTTTATTTTCTCCCCCTTTGGCATCAAGCACCAAAACAGGATCAATCTTGGCCCTTTAACCCCATTGCCTCACCAAAATCTTCAAATAAGAACACAAAGGCAATAAGAGTATGAAGATGAACTTGGAAAAGTTACTCTTTTCATCGGAGTGCAGTGGAAGTCTTGCATGGTCCAAGTCCACCTTTTCCCTTTCAATTTTCCTTGGAGACTAAAACAACGAAACTCAAGTACATGGTTAGTCTCAAAGGGTCAAGTTGTAGCACAGCTCCCCCTAAATATGTGCATTACTTGCAAACAGGACTTGTGAGGTCCAGGGAGTGTTTGTACAACTTGAGCACCACAATAAGCAACAATATGCAGAATGAACATGATCAAAGGCATAAACACATGTATGCTACATTTCAATCCAAGTTCCGCGAATCTAAGATATTGAGCTCACTACGCAGCCTGCAAAAGGTCTTCTCATCTAGAGGCTTGGTAAAGATATCGGCTAGCTGGTTCTCGGTGCTAACATGAAACACTTCGATATCTCCCTTTTGCTAGTGGTCTCTCAAAAAGTGATGCCGGATGTCAATGTGCTTTGTGCGGCTGTGCTCAACAGGATTTTCCGCTATTCGGATAGCACTCTCATTGTCACATAGGAGTGGGACTTTGCTCAGATTGTAGCCAAAGTCCCTGAGGGTTTGCCTCATCCAAAGTAGTTGCGCACAACACTGTCCTGCGGCAACGTACTCGGCCTCAGCGGTGGATAGGGCAACGGAGGTTTGTTTCTTAGAGTTCCATGACACCAGGGACCTTCCTAAGAATTGGCACGTCCCCGATGTACTCTTCCTATCGACCTTACATCCAGCATAATCGGAATCTGAGTACCCAATCAAGTCAAAGTTAGACCCCTTTGGATACCAGATCCCAAAGCAAGGCGTAGCGACTAAATATCGAAGAATTCGCTTCACAGCCACTAAGTGACACTCCTTCAGATCGGATTGAAATCTAGCACACATGCATACGCTAAGCATAATATCCGGTCTACTAGCACATAAATAAAGCAAAGAACCTATCATGGACCGGTATGCTTTTTGATCAACGGACTTACCTCCTTTGTTGAGGTCGGTGTGTCCGTTGGTTCCCATCGGCGTCTTTGCGGGCTTGGCGTCCTTCATCCCAAACCTCTTTAGCAAATCTTGTGTGTACTTCGTTTGGGAGATGAAGGTGCCGTCCTTGAGTTGCTTCACTTGGAACCCAAGGAAGTAGGTCAACTCGCCCGTCATTGACATCTCGAATTTCTGTGTCATCACCCTGCTAAACTCTTCACAAGACTTTTGGTTAGTAGAACCAAATATTATGTCGTCGACATAAATTTGGCACACAAAAAGATCACCATCGCAAGTCTTAGTAAAAAGAGTTGGATCGGCTTTCCCAACCTTGAAAGCATTAGCAATTAAAAAGTCTCTAAGGCATTCATACCATGCTCTTGGGGCTTGCTTAAGTCCATAGAGCGCCTTAGAGAGCTTACACACGTGGTCGGGGTACCGTTCATCCTCGAAGCCAGGGGGCTGCTCCACGTACACCTCCTCCTTGATCGGCCCATTGAGGAAAGCGCTCTTCACATCCATTTGGTACAACCTGAAAGAATGGTGAGCGGCATATGCTAGCAAGATACGAATTGATTCTAGCCTAGCCACAGGAGCAAAAGTCTCCTCAAAGTCCAAACCTGCGACTTGGGCATAACCTTTTGCCATAAGTCGAGCCTTGTTCCTCGTCACCACCCCGTGCTCGTCCTGTTTGTTGCAGAACACCCACTTGGTTCCCACAACATTTTGCTTGGGACGAGGCACCAGTGTCCAAACTTCGTTGCGCTTGAAGTTGTTGAGTTCCTCCTGCATGGCCAACACCCAGTCCGGATCTAGCAAGGCCTCTTCTACCCTGAAAGGCTCAATAGAAGAGACAAAAGAGTAATGCTCACAAAAATTAACTAATCTTGAGCGAGTAGTTACTCCCTTGCTAATATCACCCAATATCTGGTCGACGGGATGATCCCTTTGAATTGTCGCTCGAACTTGGGTTGGAGGTGCCTGAGGTGCTCCTTCCTCTTGAACATCCTGTGCTCCCCCTTGATCATGTGCCTCCACTTGAGGTACCTGTTCGTCATCTTGGGTTGGGGGATGCACCATAGTTGAGGAAGACGGTTGATCTTGCTCCAAATGTTCCTGAGGCCGTACATCTCCAATCGCCATGGTGCGTATCGCGGCCGTTGGAACGTCTTCTTCATCTACATCATCAAGATCAACAACTTGCTCTCTTGGAGAGCCATTAGTTTCATCAAATACAACGTCGCTAGAGACTTCAACCAAACCCGATGATTTGTTGAAGACCCTATACGCCTTTGTATTTGAATCATAACCTAATAAAAATCCTTCTACGGCTTTGGGAGCAAATTTGGAATTCCTACCCTTCTTCACTAGAATGTAGCATTTACTCCCAAAAACACGAAAATACGATACATTAGGTTTGTTACCGGTTAGCAGCTCATACGACGTCTTCTTGAGGAGGCGGTGAAGGTAGACCCTGTTGATGGCGTGGCAAGCCGTGTTCACGGCTTCCGACCAAAAGTACTCGGGGGTCTTGAATTCTCCAAGCATAGTCCTCGCCATATCTATGAGCGTCCTGTTCTTCCTCTCTACCACACCATTTTGCTGAGGTGTGTAGGGAGCGGAGAACTCGTGCTTGATCCCCTCCTCCTAAAGAAACTCCTCCACTTGAAGGTTCTTGAATTCGGACTCGTTGTCGCTCCTTATCTTCTTCACCTTGAGCTCAAACTCATTTTGAGCTCTCCTTAGGAAGCGCTTGAGGGTCCCTTGGGTTTCAGACTTATCCTGCAAAAAGAACACCCAAGTGAAGCGGGAAAAGTCATCAACGATAACTAGACCATACTTACTTCCTCCTATGCTCAGATAGGCGACGGGTCCGAAGAGGTCCATATGTAGCAGCTCCAGGGGTCTTGATGTTGTCATCACATTTTTGGTGTGATGAGAGCCTCCCACCTGTTTCCCTGCTTGACAAGCTGCACAAGGTCTATCTTTTTCGAACTGAACATTGGTTAGACCTATTACGTGTTCTCCCTTTAGAAGCTTGTGGAGGTTCTTCATCCCTACATGTGCTAAGCGGCGATGCCACAGCCAGCCCATGCAAGTCTTAGCCATTAAGCATGCATCTAGACCGGCCTCTTCTTTTGCAAAATCAACTAAGTAAAGCTTGTCGTCTAGTACACCCTTAAAAGCTAGTGAACCATCACATCTTCTAAAGACAGACACATCTACATTTGTAAACAAACAGTTATATCCCATATTGCATAATTGACTGACAGATAGCAAATTATATCCAAGAGACTCTACTAAAAACACATTAGAGATAGAGTGCTCATTTGAGATTGCAATTTTACCTAACCCTTTTACCTTGCCTTGATTCCCATCACCGAAAATTATTGAGTCTTGGGAATCTTTATTCTTGACGTAGGAGGTGAACATCTTCTTCTCCCCCGTCATATGGTTTGTGCATCCGCTGTCAATAATCCAGCTTGAACCCCCGGATGCATAAACCTGCAAGGCAAATTTAGGCTTGGGTCTTAGGTACCCAACTCATGTTGGGTCCTGCAAGGTTAGCACAAATATCCTTAGGGACCCAAATGCAAGTTTTGTCTCCCTTGCATCTTGCCCCTAATTTTCTAGCAACTATCTTCCTATCCTTTCTACAAATAGCAAAAGAAGCATTTAAAGCATGATATATTGTAGAAGGTTCATTAACTTTCCTAGGAACATTAACGACATTTCTCCTAGGCATATTATGAATAACATTTCTCCTACCAACATTTCTATCATGCACATAAGAAGAACTAGAAGCAACCATGGCATGAGAATCAAAGGCATTATATACATTACAACTCCTATAAGCATTTCTAGGTTGTCTTCTATCATAGTACATAAAGGCATGGTTCTTTTGCACACTACTAGCCATAGGGGCCTTCCCTTTCTCCTTGGCGGAGATGGGAGCCTTATGGCTTGTCAAGTTCTTGGCTTCCCTCTTGTAGCCAAGTCCATCCTTAATTGAGGGGTGTCTACCAATCGTGTAGGCATCCCTTGCAAATTTTAGCTTGTCAAATTCATTCTTGCTAGTCTTAAGTTGGGCATTAAGACTAGCTAATTCATCATTTAATTTGGAAATTGAAACTAAATGATCACTACAAGCATCAATGTCAAAATCTTTACACCTATTACAAGTTTCAACAATTTCTACACAAGAATTAGATTTACTAGCTACTTCTAGTTTAGCATTTAAATCATCATTAAAACTTTTTAACTTAGCAATAGTTTCATGACAAGAAGATAATTCACTAGAGAGCATTTCATTCCTCTTAATTTCTAGAGCAAGAGATTTCTGTGCTTCTACAAATTTGTCATGTTCTTCATACAACAAATCCTCTTGTTTTTCTAAAAGCATATTCTTGTCATTCAAGGCATCAATTAATTCATTAATTTTGTCTACCTTGGTTCTATCTAATCCCTTGAATAAGCATGAGTAATCTATCTCATCATCATCACTAGACTCATCTTCACTCGAAGAAGCATAAGTACTAGTATGAGTGCTTACTTTCTTCTCTCTTGCCATGAGGCAAGTGTGACGTTCGTTGGGGAAGAGGGATGACTTGTTGAAGGCGGTGGCGGCGAGTCCTTCATTGTCAGAGTCGGAGGAGGAACAATCTGAATCCCACTCCTTTCCGATATGTGCCTCGCCCTTGGCCTTCTTGTAATGCTTCTTTTTCTCCCTCTTGTTCCCTTGGTCCTGATCACTATCATTGTCGGGACAGTTAGCAATAAAATGACCAAGCTTACCGCATTTGAAGCATGAGCGCTTCCCCTTGGCTTTGGTCTTGCTTGGCTGCCCCTTGCGACCTTTAAGCGCCGTCTTGAAGCGCTTAATGATGAGGGCCATCTCCTCATCATTGAGTCCGGCCGCCTCAACTTGTGCCACCTTGCTTGGTAGCGCCTCCTTGCTCCTTGTTGCCTTGAGAGCAATGGGTTGAGGCTCATGACTAGGACCGTTCAACACGTCGTCCACGTATCTTGCCTCCTTGATCATCATTCGCCCGCTTACGAACTTCCCAAGAACTTCTTCGGGCGACATCTTGGTGTACCTGGGATTTTCACGTATATTGTTCACCAAATGAGGATCAAGAACGGTAAATGACCTTAGCATTAGGCGGACGACGTTGTGGTCCGTCCATCGCGTGCTCCCGTAGCTCCTTATTTTGTTGATAAGGGTCTTGAGCCGGTTGTATGTTTGTGTCGGCTCCTCGCCCCTTATCATCGTGAACCGTCCAAGCTCGCCCTCCACCAACTCCATTTTGGTGAGCAAGGTGACATCGTTTCCCTCATGAGAGATCTTGAGGGTGTCCCAGATCTGCTTGGCATTGTCCAAGCCGCTCACCTTGTGATACTCGTCCCTGCACAAAGAGGCTAGCAACACAGTAGTAGCTTGTGCATTTTTATGAATCTGTTCATTAATAAACACAGGGCTATCCGAGCTATCAAATTTCATTCCACTTTCCACAATCTCCCAAATGCTTGGATGGAGAGAAAACAGGTGAGTACGCATTTTGTGGCTCCAAAATCCATAATCCTCTCCATCAAAGTGAGGGGGCTTGCCAAGTGGAATGGGGAGCAATTGAGCATTTGAACTATGCGGGATGCGCGAATAATCGAAAGAAAAGTTTGAGTTAACCGTCTTTCGTCTATCGTAGTCGTCGTCGTCCTTTTGGGAGGAGGAAGATTCGTCGCTGTCGTAGTAGACAATTTCCTTGATGCGCCTTGTCTTCTTCTTCCTCCCGTCTTTTCTTTTGTGGCCCGAGCCTGAGTCGGTGGGCCTGTCATCATTGGGCTCGTTGACGAAGGACTCCTTCTCCTTGTCGTTGATCACCATCCCCTTGCCTTTAGGATCCATCTCTTCAGGCGGTTAGTCCCTTTCTTGAAGAGAACGGCTCTGATACCAATTGAGAGCACCTAGAGGGGGGGTGAATAGGTGATCCTGTAACACTTCAAAAACTTAAGCCACAAAACTTGGTTACTTGTTAGCACAGTAATATGCCAAGTGGCTAGAGAAGGATCTCAACACAACACAATAACCAAGAGATATCAATCACAGAGATGGCACAGTGGTTATCCCGTGGTTCGGCCAAGACCAACGCTTGCCTACTCCACGTTGTGGCGTCCCAACGGACGAGGGTTGCAATCAACCCCTCTCAAGCGGTCCAAAGACCAACTTGAATACCACGGTGTTGCTTTGCTTCTCTTAATCCCGTTTGCGAGGAATCTCCACAGCTTGGAGCCTCTCGCCCTTACACAAGATGTTCACGAAGAATCACAGAGCAAGGGAGGGATTAGCAACTCACACACGACACAAAGATCACAGCGAATACGCACACGCAAAACCCAGACTTGAGCTCAAGAGACTCGCACACTAGAACGGAGCTCAAATCACTAAAATGTCGAACAAGTGCGCGAGAATGAAGTGTGAGTGATCAATGATGCTCAAAGGATGCTTGATGTTCTCCTAGGGGTCCCTTTTATAGCCCCAAGGCAGCTAGGAGCCGTTGAGCACAAGTTTGGAAAGCCATTCTTGCCTTCTGTCATCGGGGGCACCGGACACTGTCCGGTGCCCGATTTCCTTCCTTAAATAGCGAAGCCGACCGTTGGCAGCCTGAGAGCCGTTGGCGCACCGGACATGTTCGGTGCCGTCTTCTTGCCGTTGGCTCGGCCACGTGTCCCGCACAGATTGCGCGGCCGACCGTTGGCCCGGTCGACCGTTGGATCACCGGACAGTCTGGTGCACACCGGACAGTCCGGTGAATTTTAGCCGTACGTCGCCGGTGAATTCCCGAGAGCAGCCACTTCGCTCGAGCCAGCCTGGCGCACCGGACACTGTCCGGTGCACCACCGGACAGTCCGGTGCTTGCAGACTCAGCAGATTCTTGGCTGCTCGAGCCAAGACATTTCCAATTGGATTTTTCCTGTTTCCAGCACTTAGACACAATACATTAGTCCACAAAATAATGTACTAAGTCTGAGAAACATACCTTAATTCTTGATTTGTACCTTGTCCACCTTTTTACACTTAGGCACTTGTGTTGGACACTAAATCACCAAAATACTTAGAAATGGCCCAAGGGCACATTTCCCTTTCAGCTACGCCATCAACCGGTTGTATCTACACCGAATCCTCAAGAAGACATCCTACGAACTCATCACCGATAAAAAGCCAAATGTTTCATATTTTAGAGTCTTTGGTAGCAAATGTTTTATTCTTGTTAAAAGAGGTAGAAAATCCAAATTTGCTCCTAAGGCTGTAGAAGGCTTTTTACTAGGATATGATTCAAACACAAGGGCACATAGAGTCTTTAACAAGTCCACTGGACTAGTTGAAGTTTCTTGTGACATTGTGTTTGATGAGACTAACGGCTCTCAAGTAGAGCAAGTTGATCTTGATGAATTAGATGATGAAGAGGCTCCATGCATCGCGCTAAGGAACATGTCCATTGGGGATGTGTGTCCTAAGGAATCCGAAGAGCCCGTTCAAACACAAGATCAACCATCCTCCTCCATGCAAGCATCTCCACCAACCCAAGATGAGGATGAGGCTCAAGATGATGAAGAGGAAGATCAAGAAGATGAGCCACCTCAAGACGATGACAATGATCAAGGGGGAGATGCAAATGATCAAGACAAGGAGGATGAGCAAGTTGCAAGGCCGCCACACCCAAGAGTCCACCAAGCAATTCAACGAGATCACCCCGTGAACACCATCCTCGGCGACATTCATAAGGGGGTAACTACTAGATCTCGTGTTGCACATTTCTGTGAGCATTACTCCTTTGTTTCCTCTATTGAGCCACACAGGGTAGAGGAAGCACTCCAAGATTCGGATTGGGTGATGGCGATGCAAGAGGAGCTCAACAACTTCACGAGGAATGAGGTATGGCATTTAGTTCCACGTCCTAACCAAAATGTTGTAGGAACCAAGTGGGTCTTCCGCAACAAACAAGACGAGCATGGTGTGGTGACTAGGAACAAAGCCCAACTTGTGGCCAAGGGTTATTCACAAGTCGAAGGTTTGGATTTCGGTGAAACCTATGCACCCATAGCTAGGCTTGAGTCAATTCGCATTTTACTTGCTTATGCTACTTACCATGGCTTCAAGCTTTATCAAATGGACGTGAAAAGTGCCTTCCTCAATGGACCAATCAAGGAAGAGGTCTATGTTGAGCAACCTCCCGGCTTTGAAGACAGTGAGTATCCTAACCATGTTTATAGACTCTCTAAGGCGCTTTATGGGCTCAAGCAAGCCCCAAGAGCATGGTATGAATGCCTAAGAGATTTTCTTATTGCTAATGGCTTCAAAGTCGGAAAGGCCGATCCTACTTTATTTACTAAAACTCTTGCAAGTGATTTGTTTGTATGCCAAATTTATGTTGATGATATTATATTTGGGTCTACTAACGAATCTACATGTGAGGAATTTAGTAGGATCATGACACAGAAATTCGAGATGTCGATGATGGGGGAGTTGAAGTACTTCTTAGGATTTCAAGTGAAGCAACTCCAAGAGGGCACCTTCATTAGCCAAACAAAGTACATTCAAGACATTCTAAACAAGTTTGGGATGAAGGACGCCAAGCCCATCAAGACACCCATGGGAACTAATGGGCATCTCGACCTCGACACGGGAGGTAAATCCGTAGATCAAAAGGTATACCGGTCGATGATAGGTTCCTTACTCTATTTATGTGCATCTCGACCGGACATTATGCTTTCCGTATGCATGTGTGCAAGATTCCAAGCCGATCCTAAGTAAGCTCACCTTAGGGCCGTAAAACGAATCTTGAGATATTTAGTTTATACTCCTAAGTTTGGCCTTTGGTACCCCAGGGGATCCACATTTGATTTAATTGGTTATTCCGATGCCGATTGGGCAGGGTGCAAAATTAATAGAAAGAGCACATCGGGGACTTGCCAGTTCTTGGGAAGGTCTCTGGTGTCTTGGGCTTCAAAGAAGCAAAATTCTATGGCTCTTTCAACCGCTGAAGCCGAGTATATTACCGCAGGCCATTGTTGCGCGCAATTGCTTTGGATGAGGCAAACCCTTAGGGACTATGGTTATAAATTAACCAAAGTTCCTCTTCTATGTGATAATGAGAGTGCGATCCGCATGGCGGATAATCCCGTTGAGCATAGCCGCACTAAGCACATAGCCATTCGGTATCATTTTCTAAGGGATCACCAACAAAAGGGGGATATCGAGATTGCATATATTAACACCAAAGAACAATTAGCCGATATCTTTACCAAGCCATTAGATGAACAAACATTTACCAGACTTAGGCATGAACTAAATATTCTTGATTCTAGGAATTTTTATTGATTTTGCACTCATAGCTCATTATTGTACCTTTGATCATCTCTTTCATATGCTATGACTAATGTGTTCTTTCAAGTCCATTTCATGCTAAGTCATAGATTGAAAGGGAAAAGGAGTCTTCGGCGAAGACAAGGCTTCCACTCCGCTCCATTGAATTATTCATCCTTCGCCGTCGCTCCGCACAACTCTCCAACTTTGGTATAATCTTCACTCCTTTACTTCCATCCAAAGGGAGAGAGTAGTTTTAAAAGGGCTTATATTTCACTCAAATATCCGTTTTTGGCGATTCATGCCAAAGGGGGAGAGAGTATTAGCCCAAAGCAAAAGGACCGCACCACAACCAATTTCAAAAATTATAATCCTTTATTTGGTATTAAAAGAAGTTTTTCAATTGATATCTTATTTTGATATAATTTCAAAATTGGTACACCCTCTTCAAAATTAATATCTAAAACCCTCTTGAACACTAAGAGGAGGATTTCATTAAGGGGGAGTTTTGTTTAGTCAAAGGAAAAGCATTTTGAACAGGGGGAGAAAATTTCAAAACTTGAAAATGCTTCTCGAATATCTTATTCATTTACCTTGACTATTTGCAAAAGAATTTTGAAAAGAATTTCCAAAACATTTTGCAAAACAAAACATGTGGTGCAAGCATGGTCCAAAATGTTAATAAGAAGAAAAGACATCCATGCGCATCTAGTAAGTAATATTTATTGGTTTCATTCCAAGCAACCTTTGCACTTACATTATGCAAACTAGTTCAATTCTGCACTTTCATATTTGCTTTGGTTTGTGTTGGCATCAATCACCAAAAAGGGGGAGATTGAAAGAGAAATAGGCTTACACCTTTACCTAAATAGATTTTGGTGGTTGAATAGCCCAACACAAATCTTGGGACTAACTAGTTTGCTCTAGATTATAAGTTTTATAGGTGCCAAAGGTTCACAATAGACCAATAAAGAGACCAAGAAAGGGTTCAAACAAAGAGAGCCAAAGACAACCGAAGTGTGCCCTGGTCTGGCGCACCGGACTGTCCGGTGTGCCACCGGACAGTGTCCAGTGCACCAGGGAACTCGAAGCTGAACTTGCTACCTTCGGGAAAATGGAGGCCGCTCCGCTATAATTCACCGGACCGTCCGGTGAATGCACCGGATAGTGTTCGGTGGCACACCGGACTGTCCGGTGTGCCAGCGGAGCAACGGCTACTTCGCGCGCAACGGTCGACTGCAACGCATTAAATGCGCGCCTACGCGTGCAGAGGTCAGAGCACGCGCAGTTGGCGCACCGGACAGTCTATAGGAGATGTCCGGTGCACCACCGGACAGCCCAGAGGCCCCACAAGTCAGAGCTCCAACGGTCGAACCCCAACGGCTGGCTGACATGGCTGGCGCACCGGACTGTCCGGTGCGCCATGCGACAGCAGACTTCCAACGACCACATTTTGGTGGTTGGGGCTATAAATACCCCAACCACCCCACATTCAATGGCATCCAAGTTTTCCAACTTCTACATCTTACAAGAGTTATAGCATTCAATTCTAGACACAACCAAAGAGATCAAATCCTCTCCCAAGTCTCTAGTTCAATTCTAATCAATAGTGACTAGTGAAAGAGTGACTTGTGTTCATTTGAGCTCTTGCGCTTGGATTGCTTCTTTTCTTTCTCATTCTTCTTATGATCAACTCAATTGTAACCAAGCTAAGAGACACCAATTGTGTGGTGGTCCTTGCAGGGACTTTGTGTCCCGTGTGATTGAGAAGAGAAGCTCACTCGGTCTAAGTGACCGTTTGAGAGAGGGAAAGGGTTGAAAGAGACCCGGTCTTTGTGACCACCTCAACGGGGAGTAGGTTTGCAAGAACCGAACCTCGGTAAAACAAATCCTTGTGTCTCACTCCTTATTTGCTTGTGATTTGTTTTTCACCCTCTCTCTTGTACTCGCTTATATTTCTAACACTAACCCGGCTTGTAGTTGTGATTAACTTTGTAAATTTTAGTTTCGCCCTATTCACCCCCCTCTAGGCGACTTTCAGTTACCATGTTACTAACTTCTTCCTCTTTCTCCTCTTTCACTTCTGCTTCCTCCATGGTTAGTCGATATTCTCTGGTCTTGTTGGTGTCCGAATTTTATATCTATCATTTGAGGAGATATATGCCAAATATGAGGAGTTCAATGTTAAAACCAAGCAAAACCTGGAAATCAGAAGAAAAAACCCCAAAGTGGACTAGAATTGCAAATTCAGGCAACTAACAAGTCTCGAGTTTATCGCAGGATTTAGGGAATGTCACACTCAGATTTAAGGGCAAACTCGGGCGCCTCAAATGTGTGCTAGGATCAAGTCTCACACATATGATGATTCATGGTACAGGAATGAATGCCACATCTTTATTATATAATAGGGGTTCTGTACAAAATAACTAAATAAGTACACCATATGATGACAATGATCCTCTGCAACCATAGTTGACTGGGAGACGACAACCTAGACCTCTCACGAACTCATCACGTCATCCTTCATGCTCCTCATCTTGCGGTACCTGTCCTTGACCTAGGGGGTGAGTACAACAAGGGTGAGCTCACATACGTTCATCGCTCAACAAGTTGTGGGGAATAATGTGCATGAGCTCACTTACGGTGGGGCTCATGTGAAGTGTAAGGCTTGCCAACAAATAAGGGTTAAGGTTGAGTATTGCTTTTAATAAGTTGGTCAAAGTTTTATTAACCGTTACTAAGTAGTAAGTAGATATCATACCAATTAAATAAGAGATCATAATTAATAATAAATCCCACAATACAATGCAAATGATAGATTAAGTTTAATTCTATAAGTTAATCATGCGAGAGTCCTAAGTCGCTCTTAACTGTGAGCATGACTGATATAACAGTATTACACTCTGCAGAGGTTGCACATCTTTACCCACAGGACATGTTTCCCGTTTAGCCAGGGTTAGCTCCAAGGTTAATGGCTAGGGATCCACTGTGAGGCCTTTACAATGTTCCACTAGTTCGAGAAAACCCGCTACGGTGTAAGGAAGAAGGAAGCATAGGAATCCCTCGTCTAAAAAACTTTACAGACAATTCGACCTAAGGACCTCCCTATACGCTACAGCAACGCACTCCCTGCTTGCCCCTTTTGGGTAAGGTAATCTCTCCCTAGCTTTCCTAATTACTAGGCCAAGGGTGTCCCATTCCACCCTTGTGGTAACTCTGTTATCTCAAGTAAGCTCCATGTTCCAATTAACACCATAATCTTATCATAAACAATAAATATTCCAGTAACAATGACTAAGCATGATCATATGTCATATACCATTACTTCCCAAAAACTAGGTAGAGCATAGCCAAAATACCCAATAGTTCATTTGTTTGCAAGTTGTGGGGTAAACAAAACTAGGGTAACCTATTAGGTCCTATCAAATTAACCTGAGAATGTCACAATGATTAACAGGAACATTATTAGGTCAAGAAGAGTGATCAAGGGCACAACTTGCCTTATTCATGTGATAACCTTGTTGCCCAGACACTGACCCAAAAGTTGGGCTCCAAGTTCCTCGTCAGCCCACCTCTAATCGTAGCAATTAAGAAAATAATAGATATAGTAACATTATACCAAAGTATATGAACAAACTGCATAAGATTATTCTACACGACGCTACGAGATCGCAGGTTCGAGAACCATTAAAATCGGAGTTACGGTTGAAAAGATATGGTTTTTAGAAGATCTACGTAATTAAACAATTAAGACTAAGTCTTATGTTGATTCTATAAATCATGTGAGAAATATATTCTAAATAAATAGCAAACTCATCTTTAATCTAAGTTTATTTAAGTTATAACATTATTAGAGATCATATTTTAGTCAAATTATAGTTATTGACAGATTTAACTTTGATTTAGAAAGGTTAATCTACTAAACATGGGTTAAATAAATTAGTTATACATTTTTGAAAACATGTTACGTGATCAAGTAGTGTTATTAAACTGTAGAAAACATTTTTACGAAGGTAACACAATTTAAATAGACCAAAACAAATTTAAAGTGAATTAGATATGATTTTTCTAAGATTCTTGGATTTATTTTACTCTTAAAAAATAATTTCAGATATGTTTTATATAAACTAGAACATGGGGCGCCCTATCGGGATAACTGGGTGTTGTAGATGAATTTAATTAACTCTTTGTCACATAAGTTCCTTGTTCATAAAACCACTAAGAAAAAAATCTCAGAAAATGAAACAAGCATGAACCAGGAGGCAGTGTTCTTAAGGCAGTAAGGCGTGGCGAGGCGTTAGATTACTTGCTTGGTTCCATATAATGAAGGATTGGCGAGGGCGGGGGGCGGACCCAGAGGATGAGCCGACCCACTGGCAACAGGTTTGATTTCTAATAATTGCCTTTTCCACCACGAAAGAAATTATTTTGGTTTCTTGCTCTTATGAAGTATAACAATAATGATGATCCAAAATGTCAATGCATCAATCTGGCAATTTTGCTAACTGTCCTGTGCTTTATAGGACGCTTTTCCACCACGAAAGAAATTATTTTGGTTTCTTGCTCTTATGAAGTATAACAATAATGATGATCCAAAATGCCAGTGCATCAATCTGACAAATTTGCTAACTCTCAATTGCTTTATAGGACGTAAAGTTTGCTATTACCAAGTTTACATTCGCAACTATACTGCACCGAATATTGATGTCATGCTTTTTAACAGTAATTTTGCATTTTAAGACACGAATAATCTGCACAAAACCTTTGTATCTTGTTTATAGATCAATTATAATTCCCGCTTCACTCTCTCATGCTCTTTTCTTTGCACAACAGCACAAGAGGACAATCATTAGTTAAGGACTGCACCATGCGATGAACTTGTGTTTTTATACTTCTGTTGGCTGGATTGCACTGCCAATGATCATCCAACTTGTGATACAGTGTTGGCAGTGTAGAGTTGACAACAGGATTGACTTTAATGGAAGCAGAGATTTTGTAATATTTTTGCAAATTAACAACACAATGATAATCTCAAATGGGAACAGTTATTTGCCACAGTAAATGCAAACACAATGACAAATAAGATTCTATAGTTTTAAAATAAGCTTAAAAGACATGCTAAGAATTAACTATCGGCACAACCTTATTTGTCACTTGATTTTTAATTATCAACCCACCAGCGGGTCCGGCATAAAGACCCTATCACTTCCTAGTTCCTGCACATAGCCAAAACTAAAGCTCAGACCGGTGGAAATCGAAATTCATGTGCTAACGAGTAGGCAACAGTACCTTTTAGTTCCGAGTAGCTTGAAGTACTCCCTTGCTAGTGAGAACTGGGGACAAGGTAACCAAGCTCGAACCAGAGCATGGGTTTCTCACGCGCCTTCTTTTTTCTTTGATTTTATGCTCATCTTTACGACACTACGTCTGACTTCATTCAATGAAAGATTTGCTGATCTATTTTCCATTATCTTTCTTACAGTGCTCAATCAGCTTCACTTTCTGATGTAGGAAAGCAGGAACCACCATGGCAAAGATCTCATTATATTTATTTAAAGGTGCTCAATGGTTCCATTTGTAACAATCAAACAACCAATTCATCGTGGAAAGCTGAAACCAATTAACCCTCCCAGTCACCTAACAATCAAACCACTAATTCACAAAAAGGAAAACAATGAAATTAACAAAACCGC
Organism: Zea luxurians; assembly: GCA_029449295.1. Classification (NCBI taxonomy): domain Eukaryota; kingdom Viridiplantae; phylum Streptophyta; class Magnoliopsida; order Poales; family Poaceae; genus Zea; species Zea luxurians. The sequence goes on along the minus strand of JAOPSE010000002.1, from coordinate 73,758,649 downwards.
ATGTTCGAGGAGTGAATCCAAGAACAAGCATTCCACGATCTGAGCCAACATCAGGCAACTGACTGAAAAGTCGAACCGAACTCAGCGTGTGTGGCAGAAGAGAATTGGTACCAACCATTGGCGTTGAGGCGGACACTGTCAAAGAAGGCGACGTCGATGAGACACAAGTCAGAGTGGACGACGATGAGTGAGAGGCTGAGAGCCAGTCGTGGTGTTGTATGCCATCACATGCAAAATTGATGTCGAATGCCGGCTCGGGCAACTCCGGAGGAACCTTCCTGCAGCCCGCCGCTACCTGCGTCGTCAGTACCGCCCTCCCTGGTGCTGTCGCAGAAGGCGAGGAGCAGCAGCGCAGCGACGGCGAACCCGATGACGCACCCGCCCACGGCAACGGCGAGATGACCGCCTCACTGAGCCTGGCCTGCCTCACTGAACCTAGCCCGCCTCCTCGCAGCGTAAGGCATGGCGAGGCTAGAAGCCGGGCGTGTGAGGTTGTTGCTGACAAAGGCGGTGTCGGTGAACTGGAGGAGGGACGCCGGCACAGTCCCGTCGAGGCATTTGTTGGAGAGGTTGAGGAACCGGAGCGTGGGGAGGCCGAGGTCCAGAAAGCGAACGGACAACGAGCTGTTGAAGAGGTCGAGCGCAACAAGGTGGGTGAGGTTGGCAAGCTCGCTGGGATGGTGTCGTTGAAGCCGTTGAAGAAGAGGTCGACGATTTGGAGCGTGGTGAGCTCGGGCGAGCAGGCCGAGCAAGGTCAACAGACGGAACGCGAGCGATAGCAGCGAGGTCGGGAGGAGGCATGAATGACGTGGGAGGGTATGGGAGACGAACACGATGACTGCCGAGATGCGCGTTGAAGAAAGATTTTCAAGTCCGAGGCCTCGAGCACGCGTCGGCACGCGTGCGGCCGAGAATGCGTGAAATGCGGGAGGCGCCCAAACACGAGCGTCTTTTAATACTTTAGATATGCTTGCCTTAGGATCGTTGCTCATATATCATGAAAGCTCGGGATCGGACCTATAAAATTTTGGACCAAACTACAAGGATTCCTATACATGGGTGGAGTGCGGGTTGATTATCTATAACCTCAGGGCCCTATTTAGAAAACCGCCACGATGGCTTAACGTGTATCACACCCAAGTCATCTAGATCTAAATCAACGACTCTGGTTTAATCTACGAAGGGGTACGCTTCGGCTTAATCCTATCCGTGCTTCAGAAGATCAACAGTCTTGATCAATGCACCGAATCGGTACGTTGGGATTTAATCTCATCCGCCCGTCCGAGATTGACAGCGGTTGAACTTTTTCCCCACCCCGACGGTCGATAACGGCAGTGGCGCCGCTTTGCACGGGAGGGGGGGCTTGCCGAAGAATCGCGATGCTGCGCTCCCGAGCCCCAACACCTACCCCGAATCATGCTAAATTGTTCTTGCGAATGGATGTGAAGTTCAATTAAAAGTTCTTTCGAATATCATGTTTCTTATTTGTTGTTAAGATAAAATTTATAATATACAATCTCCATTAAGAAACACTAGTAACTATTTCAAAATATATAGCAGAAGTCCATATAATGATCTTTTCATTTAATCTTTTATTTAGAGTTCATATTTATTTAGATCTTGAAAGAATATTTTAATAAATCCCCAAGTATGATTTTAGGTACTACGGAGAACCCATCCCAGGTAGGGAAAGCAATTTAACCCACAAACCCAAAACCCGACGGGCACCCGACCCGACAAGTGCGGGTACTGGTGAAGATTTTGACCCACATGTTCAACCCGCAACCAACCCGAAGTTTTACGGATATGGGTGCGGGTTTCTATTTCAACCCGCGGGTGACCCGCACTCGACCCGAATTTTGGTTCATTCTTTATTTTGCACAAAAATGATTAAGATATAATAGTAATTATTTTGAATAAGTAACCTGGCTAATAATTCATAAAATGTTTTGTTGTTGCTCAATGTGAGAAGGTTTAAAATCCATAGATATAACTCAATTATTATTAATACTTAATTGCTTATAGCTAAAATATTGTTTAAAGTGTACGCTAAGTAAAAACTCGTGGGTGACTTGAAACCCACTGAAACCCGACGAGTTTGAGTGCAGTTTAGAATTGCATCCGTGAGTACGATCATGAGTGAGTTTAGATATACTTTACGGATGTGATCGAGAGTGGGGTTTTTGCTCCATCCGACCCAAACTCGACCCGTTGCTGTCCCTAATCCTAGGTAGAGACCACTACAGATAAATCTCGCCAAACAACAACCAAAGAAAATATGTTGTGCCGACTCAGCCTTGTCACACACAGAACATAGCTTTTCCTTTCCAGCCCCTTTTCACAAGGTTTATCTACACAGGATGACAAATCTGTCATGAGACAGCTGCCACAGGAACACTTTGATCTTCAAAGGTCTCCGCAAATACTCGTCGTGTCTAAGTTTTCAAATTTCAGCTGTTATTTTTAAAAGCAGCTCGAGCTTTGTACTGGTAAAAAAAATAGATTTGGGCACGTGGTTCCCTTTTCACATCTGTCTGTATATATTACTAGCAAAGTAGCAAGCAAATCAATTTTATTGGTCATTCTTTCCTCACAAAATGAGCGGCTCTTTTCAACGCGGAGTGATTCCACACCAATCCTGTCTGTCTCATCCGCCTTCCCTTTCCTCGTACCTACTACATAAAATCAGATTCAATTTTTAGCACTAAAATTGCACTGGTACAACCAGCACGCACGGCACGGGCATGGCTGATCGATCGCGGTAGCTGCTTGGCTGCTCCTTTTTTATGACGGAGACGGAGGATGCTCGCCGCCCGGATGCCCAAGTAATTTCGAGCGGCTTTGTGACGTCCAAGTCCAACCAAGCAACGTGTCCCTGCGGATCGGTGTTCTTCACCCGTTTCGCGGAAGCGGTGGCAGCTGCCCGCCGCATCATAGTCCACCTGTTCAACTACCGCGCGTGCGTGTAGTCTCCTGCAACCCCAAGAATGTCACTAGCCGCCGTCGTCGCCACCGCTCTCGCCGTTCTCGCGTACAGCTGCACGGCAGCCGATCCGGACACCGTCTCGGCGCGGCGACCGCTACGGGGCAACGGCACGGTGGTCTCGGCGCAGGGCAAGTTCGAGCTGGGCCTCTTCAGCCCCGGCGCCTCCGGCCGGTTCTACCTTGGCATCTGGTACAAGAACGTCCCGGTGCAGACCGTCATCTGGGTCGCCAACCGCGCCAGCCCCCTCTCTAGCGCCGCCTCCGCCGAGCTCCGGGTGTCCCCCGACGACGGCAATCTCGAGCTCGTCGGGCTCATCCAGACCTCCGCCTCGCCGGCCGTCGCGTGGTCGTCCAACATGTCGCTGTCGCCGTCGCCGTCGCCGGGGTCGAACATCGCGGTGATGCGCGACGACGGGAACCTGGTGCTCCTGGGCGGGGGCGACTCCTCAACCGTGCTGTGGCAGAGCTTCGACCACCCGACGGACACGCTGGTGCCGTACGCGTGGCTCGGGGAGAACAAGGTGACGGGCGAATACCAGACGCTCACGTCGTGGCGCGACGCCGAGGACCCGGCCCCGGGGATGTTCACGGATACGGTGGACCGCAACGGCAGCAGCGAGTTCTTCCTCCTCTGGAACGGCTCCCGCGCCTACTGGCGCAGCGGCGTCTGGACGGGCCGCGTCTTCGCCAACCTCCCCGAGGCCGTCAACAACGTGCTCTTCAACCAGACGTACGTCGACACGCCGGCGTACCGCCGCGTCACCAGCGTGCTCTACGACAACGCCACCATCACGCGCATGGTGCTCGACCTCACCGGCCAGACCAAGCAGTACATCTGGGTCCCCGGCAGCCAGAGCTGGCAGTTCTTCTGGGCCGCGCCCACCGTCCAGTGCGACGTCTACTCGCTGTGCGGCGCCTTTGGGGTCTGTAGCCGGAGGAGCCAGCCGCCGTGCCAGTGCCCGCGTGGGTTTGCGCCGGCGGCGGAGCGTGACTGGGGGCTCAGCGACTGGAGCGCTGGCTGCCAACGAAGCGCGCCTCTGCTCTGCGGAGGGAACGGTCGGCCAACGGACGACGGCTTCCTGGAGCTGCCGGGCATGAAGCTCCCGGATGATCCGCTCGCCGTGAGCGTGCGGACCAGAGCAGAGTGCGAGTCAGCCTGCTTGAACAACTGCTCCTGCCAGGCGTACGCCTTCTCTGGCGACGGTAGCTGCGCCGTCTGGAACGACGGCTTCCGCAACCTCGAGCAGCTGTATGCTGATACCGGCGACTCCTCCGCGGCAACCCTGTACCTCCGGCTGCCGGAGTCTGAGCTACACGGCGCAAAGAGGAAGAGCAGGAGGCTGTGGCTTGTCCTTGGGATCATTTTAGCCTGTCTTGCAGCGTTGGGCGCATCGGCACTGGTCGCATGGGTGCTTCTATCCAGGAGGAAACGACGACGATCAGAAATGGCGGATCAATTAAAGGGCTCCTCGCTGCAGGTCTACAGCTGCGGCGACCTCCGCGCCGCCACGAAGAACTTCTCGGAGATGCTGGGCGGCGGAGGCTTCGGCACGGTGTACCGCGGCGTCTTGAACGGTGGCACCGAGGTGGCCGTCAAGAAGCTGGAGGGGCTCCGGCAGGGCGACAAGCAGTTCCGGACGGAGGTGAGCACGCTGGGGCTCATCAAGCACGTTAACCTCGTCCAGCTCCTCGGCTTCTGCTCCTCCGGCGACGAGAAGATGCTCGTGTACGAGTACATGCGCAACGGCTCGCTGGACGCCTACCTCTTCGGCGGCAGCGGACGGCAGCGGCCGAGCTGGCGCGACCGCTGCGGCATCATGGTCGGCATCGCCAGGGGGCTGGCCTACCTGCACGAGGGCTGCCGCGAGTGCATCATCCACTGCGACGTGAAGCCCGAGAACATACTGCTCGATGAGGACCTGTGCCCTAAGATCGCCGACTTCGGGATGGCGAAGCTCGTGGGTAGGGACTTCAGCCGTGTGCTGACCACGATGCGGGGCACCATTGGGTACCTCGCGCCGGAGTGGATCTCCGGGCTGCCCATCAGCGCCAAGGCCGACGTGTACAGCTTCGGGATGCTGCTCTTCGAGCTCATCTCGGGGCGCCGCAATGCCGACGCGGGCCACGGCGGCGACGCGGATGAAGGGGAGGCAGGTGGTCAGCAGCGTCCGCCGTCCACGTTCTTCCCGGTCTGGGCAGCATCCAGGGTCGTGGCAGGGGACATGGCCGCGGTGGCGGACCCGCGGCTGCGCGGCGATGTGGTCGAGGGGGAGCTGGAGCGCGCCTGCAGGGTGGCGTGCTGGTGCATTCAGGACCAGGAGGCGCACCGGCCAGCCATGGCGCAGGTCGTGCAGGCGCTCGAGGGCGTAGTCGACGTCCAGATGCCGCCAGTGCCCCGGGTGCTCCAGCATCTCGCGACGATGACATGATACATTTAAATAGCTAGTACGTAGCATTCAGGGGTCCAACTAGGGGGCTAGTTAATCTGGCCAGGCAGCTGGTAGCAATAGTATAATGTGCAATAATTATGTTATTTTATTTTATTCTCTCTCAGACCTTTTTTTGGCCGGCACTGCAAAGAATGATTTTTTAAGGAGCGTCCTTTCTCTCCAGACGGACAAATTGCAAATGCTCATATGTTGTTGACCTCTGCTGCTGGTCTTTAATGTAACAATAATTCACAAATATATTAATCCTCTAGTATAGTGCGGCACATAAATTATTTGATAAAGCGTTAGATGATGCATCAAAACTTTTGATGACAAGTGTGTGGAAGTGACGTGTCCTGATAGAGCTCGCAGCACGGTGGCACGGGATGCGCCGTGAGACACGCCATCACCATGGCCACCACGACAAGTCAATCCAATCTACCTGGTCAGACTACCACCCCGCCGAATGGCTCCATGAGGCAAGGGGCATTGGATTGGACGAGACGTTACACATACCGCGAAAGGTGGTGGGCGTTGAGGCGTGCGGTTGCGGGTGTCACGGTAGGGCCACTATGGCAGCGAGGACGGCACAAGTGGCGAGGCCATGCCACACCATGGCTAGCTAGGGTTTCGTCGAAGGGGAAATGTGAGGAGGACATGGAGGTGACGGATGGTGGGGTACAAAGTTTTGATTTAGCAGTGCTATGTTAGAAGAGAAGGGGAGAGGACTCGTGAGACAGATTATTCTAGAGCGGGGAAGGAGCAGCGGTTGTGGGGCCCGAGGGGAGGAGAGAAGTGCGGTGCGTGGGCTACTTGGACAGATTGTGCTGGCCATTATATGGGGAGAGGGAGTAGACGCACGACCTACGCGCTTGATGCACAATGATGGTAGAAACTTGGGATTTATAGTAGTAGAGATTTATGTACTTTAAGGTGTTGACTTCTATGAGGACTAGAAGTAAGAGGGTTGACTAATCAAGGATATAAATCAACCAGAGGCATCGAAGGGTACAAGAAGCTACAAAACTAAGAGGGTTGAGATGGCTCTCAACTGGTTACACGTAAATCTACAATCTATCTAAAGCTATCTTCAGCAGGATGCCCATGTGCATGTGAAAGCTGTCTACCGCGATACTTGCATGTGCAACCAAAAAAGCTCACCCACAGTGGCGGGCTCAGAAATTTGAAACTGGGTATTCAAAAATTCAAAAAAATAAAGAAATTTGTGCTCCAATCCTTTTTTTGTGATATACATTATTGAAAAAATAATATAGATTTGCAAAAAAAACATGGATATTCAAGTGCATACCCATATGATCCCCTCAGGGCCTGCCCCTGACGCAGAGGAGAGAGAAACATGTAGAAATGCGGTATCGGACAACCGAGCACTCATTTTGTACGTCCTCATCTGCACTATGTTAGAAGCGTGAATAGTTAAATACAGACGCGCAAAATGCCCATTCGCGACCGGATCCGCACATTGCTGGAGTTAGCTTAAGGTAAGATCATCTCTATCTCCGTACTCTAGTTACCTGCTTTGGAGCTGCTACACTATTATCTATCGTGAAACACAAGGAACTATAGATATCTCCAAAGAGGTTGTATGCGGCCAACCTGAATATGATGAATTGTAAAGAATGGGAATGATTTGAATGACGTGTATCCTACCACACAACCCATGGTGTTGATTAGGATGGTACCATACTACCATAGACACCTCCCTTATAGTCAATACTATCTAGCTAAGCTACGTGAGATACCTCACAAACAAGCAGTAAAACGTAAAGGACTACACTTGCTTATCAAAATAAAACTGAGGTTAAATTTTTACATGAAATAAGGCAAGAACTTCACTCCAAGAATTGGTTTAGTGAATGTTTGTTATCAAATCAGTTCAAGATGGGTTTATATAGTTTAGGTTTTCTAAGAGGTATGTAATACTAATACAAGCGCTTTTGACTTAAACCTCAAAATTTTGATGATCACGTGATGGAAATCTGATCGTCACCAATCAAGTGTCACTTTTTTTCATAATTAGTGATGAAAACACGTTTTTTCATAGTAAATCTATGATGTTTCTTATGTCACCATAGATTTACAATGTTCGCATTTGCCACATACTACCATGAAAATTGTCATAAACTAGCTCCACTAGTTCAAATGGTAATGATTTTCGTATAACAAAAGCCTATTTTCAACTCCGCTTTTAGGCTATCTCCAATGGCCTTACTCATCACATCTCCTATTTCAAAACTTCACTTTATAGTGCATTCTATAGTACAAAATAATGCAAAACAGTGTTCTGCACGACCATATGCACGATCTATTGGCCATAGTGTCGGTGTTTCGAACTAGCTCCAACAAGTAAATTTGTTTGTGCGTGTTTTGGGTCCGGTTGGTGTGCTCAGTGGGCGCAAGATTTATGCTGGTTCGGGCAGAACATCTCTACATCCAGCCTTCGGTGGCTCGCGCTACCAACACCTTGTTGCTCAATGCTTGTAGTAGGGGTTACAAGCGGGCGAGAGAGGGAGGAGGCTTCAAAGTCTCTTATGTGTGGAGTGGCCTAAGGACTACGAATCTAGTGATCACTACCTAGATAAGCCTTGGGCATCATGGCAGTGTGCTCCTTGGCTTCGGCCTCTGTAGCCTCCATGTGCTCTGGTCTGGTTGCATGTGGTCTATGTGAGTCATCCCCTTCTCGGTCGACCCTCCCCGTTTTATAGGCCAAGAAGGGGGTCGGTTGCCTATAGCTTCCCAAGGAAGGAGCTACTATGCTGTAGTAAAACGAAACGTTCTACCTCGGTAAAGTCGGGCTTGTCGGCATGTGCCTCTATCGTTTGGGCTTCTCTGGCCGTGCTCTTTAAGACTGGTTGCACATGGGCGGCGAAGAGCTCCAGCGTCATCATTACTGTCTCTGTGCCACGCCGACCCCTTGCCTCTGTAGCCTAGGTCTCTCTATGGCTTGTCGTGTTGCGGATCATGTAGATGGATAGTACACTCAGGTCTAGGTTTGATTGGTCATGAGTGGAAGGAGGACCAACTCTCCTATTGTGGCTCAGTGTTAGGCATAGTTAATGTGGTCGGTCACTTATGGCGGGTCAGTCCAGGTTTGACGCGGAATACACTTGAGTGGCTTCCTCTCGGTTCATCCGAACCCCTTCTAGCTCCACCTCGTCCGATCCTAGGCTCAATGTCTCAGGACTATCCAGGGTGGGTCCTTCCAAGGCGGACTTTGCCCCTCGTCCTCTTGCTGACTTGTGGGCCCTAAGGGCCTAGGGATATTTCCCCGCCACAAAGCTGGGCCAATATCGTGAGTAAAAATATATATACAGTGGTGCAACTTATAATGTTGTGTGCAAGCACAAAGGGATAAGATTATGTAAACCTCACTAAACACTAGGCCTAACCTAGAGCAATCGCTATAAGGGGTGATCTAACTAATCTAAGCACTACGCAAAGCACCTACGCTAATTATCGAGTGATTCTTAGGGCACTTAGGTGGCTACAACTACTAAATATGAGCATCAACTTACTTTATAATTTTCTTATCACCCACACCACTCAAATGGTTGGTTTGGGTGGTATATGTAGGTCCTGAGTCCATAACTAGCCATTGGAAGTGATACAAAAAGTGTGTACTCAGCAGACATGCCTAGCGCACTCACCAGCCATGTCCAATGCACCTACATCAACTAACTGTTAGAACTAGTCGTTGTTGACCATTGGGGTTTGTGCATTTAATGTTGCGGTACATTGTGTCCACCATGGCCACTGCAGTGGAGAAGGTTGGCGCCCATAGTGGAAGAAGTTGGCCCGGGCGCGGGAAGAGGGAGGTGGAGTTGGTGATCCCATGTGCAGGGCCATGGTTGGGCGGCGCGGCTAGTGGCGACATGGCCAGGGGACGCGGGTGGAGGTCCGTGCGGTGGGGGGGGAGGGAGGGTGGATAGGGGCGGCGGCGCGCCTACGCCTAGGGGTGCCATCGGCGTGCTTGCACCTGGGAGGTGGTTGGTGCCTGCTCAGGTTGGAATATATGAAACCCTAACCCTAAACCAAGGCTGAGAGTATATTATATAGAGGAGTTAGGTGAACCAAACCTATTACAATAGAGGTAATTAGGTAATTACAAGAGAACCTTAATCCGAACTATAAGCATGAGTCTAACAGTCCAAGTCCTTTTTTGTCCCCGTGTCCTCCTATCCATCAGGACGGGGAGCAACCAACGGTTTGGTCAGAACAGGTATGTCCACGTTATTCTGAGATGCTTTTACATCTTTAACTGTATACGTATTTGCCGCACCCCCGCACTGCTATCGTTCTTGTTCTTGTCACCATTTGTTTCTCTTTATCGTTGTCCTCCACTGGATTCACATTCATGTCGACATAGTGTTTCCTGCATCCTCATCTGTGTCGACCGTGGCAATAAGATCACCTCGCAGCTCTTTGAAGAGAAGCACACGCAACGAACCGATTGGACGAAAATGTGTCGCTAGCGTCTCAGTTACTATCAACGAACTCTAAAGCAGTATTTGATTTCGAAGTATGGTAGGACAGAGCTGCTCTACTCTTAATTTGTTTTTGTTTGGATTGATTCCATGTGGGACAAAACTTTAAAAAGGAAAAATATGTCTGAATACTGAATTATCCAGCTCCCTAAAATCTTAGAGATAGAGCTACTCCTGACATAGAGTCGCTCCATCTTAACTAGCTCCAGAACCAAACACTATCTTACGATTGCGGATGCCCTTAAGAACGCTAATTGTGATAATAGAATCACATAAAAATCTAGAACGTGGATCCGTGCGTGCTTTACTTTCAAGTTAGTGTAGGTCAAAAAAAACAGTCTTGTCAGTAACAAGCTAGATCCCGGAATTTTTTTCATCCAATAGGGGTTCATATTCAGGATATTCCTTTAGTTTTGATTCTACCAGGCGAACATAAAGAAAGTGGACGCAAAAACAGAGGGGCACTGTTCTCGCGCTCTCTCTCGGCACGAGTCCACAAGCAGAACTGTGGTTATTTGAGTCTGATGACTATGGCCACACAATATTAGGACCTCCTCTTCTGGCTAACTACAATTGTAACGCTTTTACAGAAACTACCAGAGTCTTTCAGGAGCACGACCCTTGGCTTCACCCCAAAAGTTTATCTTGCGAAAGCGTGAAGACAGCAAGCAAAATAATCTACTCCGTTATGCTAACTGCAATTTAAATTCAGTAACTGTTGTTACTTCAACCATGTGAGCAGGTATGTCCCGCTCAACCCATGGAGCTAAAACCGCAATCCATCAGCAATACACAGAAAAAGAGGGCAAAATGACTTCCAATAAAAAAACGCAGCACAGAAGTTCGAAATTTAATTAAATACTGATTCAGTTGTTAGCCTGCACTCTTGAAACTCAGTATCTGGGGAAGTCCGGAATTAGAACGCCAAGCTTCTCAGATGAATTCACAGATGGGAAACACAGCAATATAGCATGATGCCTTCAGAGTTCAAACCTTGGAAAATACGCCCCAAACCAATACAGGCACACAGAAGACAGTAAAGTTTCCTCTGAACGCATATAATCTGCATATAGCATTCACTGCATCAGTTAAGTTCTGCAAATGTTTTTCATCTGTGTAAATTTAAAGACATGTGATTCCACGAAAAATCTCAAGTGCTGGAGGAAAGGGCACATGCATTATTTCAATAGTGAGATATCACCAAATTGTTGTTGAGCTCAAGTTACATGTATATGTTCTCTTTTTTAAAAAAAAATGTATATGCTGCCTTTGTACAAAAAAATGTGTGTCCTTAAAAAACGTTCAGCCAAGAAAAGATAGTGTTTATGGAAACAGGTATTCATGTCTATCAGCATCAAACAGAACTTACCAGTTAGCAACCACTCTGTAATTTATCCACCAATAAATCATATCATGAAGCTGATGAAATAACTGCCACTGAAGCTTTCCCGTGTAAATTTGGTCCACCCCAACATATATAGTGAATCTGGAGATTTCAGTCCAGCTGTCCAGAAAGGCAACAATAGAGGAATCTTTTGCTATCCCAAAAGCATCAGCTCACCTTTTATCAGAAGTATAGATAGCCAAATCTTCAATTACAGCCAATGTGTTTCATTAGTCCTTATTGTAGATTTCGTGATTTCAGCAATTCTTGGGGTTTAGCTCTTAGGGTACTCAAAAACTATTCCATTCGCCACAGCTTTGGCTCGTCCATGGCCAAAAAATTTCCTGATGATAGCTAGGGCAAAATCAACAACTGTCCCAAGCCCCTTACCAGTGATCAAATTTCCGTCGATCACAACATTGGGTTGGTCTATAACTTGGCACGTGAGCTCACTGGCTACAGCATGATGAGCTGTCACTGTTTTATCCTAAGGTTAAAAAGAATCCAATGTCAATTTCCATTTCAATTTTCAAAGAAATATGATGTACCATGAGTTTTTAGTCTTAGAATTTCACCTCGAGTAAACCTTGTTGCTGCAGAACCTTCAGAGCAGAACAAACCCCTCCACACATCCTGCCAGCTTGCATTTGTTGTTTGAGTAACTTCTTCAGAATTCTGGACCTGTGCAGCCGCTCAGCCCCAGCAGGTCCTCCCTGGATTAGGAAAGATGCAGCATATAAAATGATATAAGAACAAAAGGACAATACTGTTAGACGATATATCTTGGGCCTTGTGGCCCAGGTATAGTTGGCCAGGCTATCTTGGACTCAGTCCGCCGCTCCTATCCCTACACACACACACACACACACACACACACACCATGTGTCTCTCTAATCAAACTACATGTAGCTGCACACAATTAAACGGCATAAATTTAGTCAGTTCTGCTTCTGCATTTATGAAGCTCAATACTAAGAACACAAAAATAGTTTCAGAGCAAGATAGAGATTCATAATTGAAGTACACACATGATTTATCTGAAAAATATACAAACATTGCTATGGACAACCAATATGTTGAGATACAACAACCCTAGAAACTACCATCTAAACGGAACTGCTATAAATCTCAAAGATCAATGTGCTAGCACAACTGATTGAGATACCATTAAAACTATAAATGACATCTAAAAACCAGGCACTATGTAAGAATGAAAATTCTCTTGTTTTAAGCTTTGTTCGATTGGATCATTTCATAGTAAACTAGCTTACTGCTAATATACACATGTGGGTCTGATTATCCAGGCTTAGACTGACTCCAACGGAGTATATAAACCGTTCCCTACCCTATATTTAGAAGAAGATTTTCCTCCTCTTTACACTCCAACAGTGTCCTCTAAAGCATCCTCTAAATATAGAAGATGCTCCTCCATCCTCTATATACAGAGACTCTCCTCTCTTCTATCCATTTTTATATTTTAAACAACAGATTAAGGAAAATTAAAATATGTATAAGACATTTGAAGGTATGACAAATGTGTTCGTACAAAAATCTAGAGCAAAATATGCCTCTAATATGGGTATTTAACGTATAGAGGACGCTGCTGGAGAAGAATGAGATATGGAGGAGGGAAACTTTTAGAGGAGTTTGTAAAGGAGGGATATCGAGGATATGGTTGGAGATAGTCTTATGCAGTGCAACTTGCACATGTTTGGTTGCCTGCAGATGCACGGTGCTCAAAATAGGTCAATGCAGACTTAGCTAGTAGACCAATTTTTTCTGTATTATATGCAGATTTGCATAAGCCGATGAGCACACAAAAAGAACATATTTTCATATTCTCTACCTTTACTAGAAACATAAGACCTCTAATAAAACATATAAGGTAAGTATATGTAATAAAATGCAAATAAACAAACAGGATTTAATCAGACATGGCTAGCCTATGCAGGACGACCAAACACGAAGGCACTGTATATGTTTATGTTGGCTTAGATTGTGCTGCATAGGTCTAATGCAGGCTAAGCCTAATACAGCCATACAGGAACCAATCAGATCCCATATTAACTCCTGTACAATATGGCACGCACTTTAGAATGGCCTTACTTACTGTTTTATCAACAACATAACATCATCAAAGGAATAATATGGGCTGGTGGGGACAATTTCATCCCACGTCTATGAATCAATTAAATGGCAGATATATTGTTGAAATGTCTGTCACCATTTATGATCATCCAGACAAAAAGATGATCTGCAAGATAACTTACAGGAAGAATAATTAGATCATATATCGAATCAGAGGCACTCATAATGCTTTTATCAGCAACAATCTTCATCCTTTGAGATCCAAGAACAGCTGGATATTTTTCAACTGAAGCTAATACAACATTTATCTTTGCCCGTCTTAAAATATCAACCAGAATTATGATTTCCATCTCTTCACACCCATTTGCAATTGGAATAAGGATCTGTTTCCAATATCAAATCAACCTCATTCTTACAATAGAACAGCCAACACTCCAGCAAAATATAGTTGAACCCAATCATATCATTCCAAGTAATGTCCATTGGATATGAGTATGACTAGAATTCCCTAGAGGACTAGATATAATAAAATCAGCAATCCAGCATTTGAACAGGAACAGAGATCATTAAGTATAGCAGGCCAATTGTACAGTAATTTACTCTGATGAAGTGTTTTTAAAGATAATAAATGCCTAGATTAAAACTATATTTTTCATTTAAACATGATGCCCGACACACTGTGGCATAAAATCCTTGGTAAAGGACGGACCCATGTATAAGATGATCAAGCATGCAGTTTAAGCCTTTAAGGTGACTTACATCAGGATTGCGACCACAAGACCAATCAAGCTCATTGACTTCTGCACTCCTTTCAAGACCGTCATGAGTCTGTGCCATCTAGAGGAATATACAAAATAACCGTCATCATTGATAAACAAAAACTGAGTAGTTTGAGTACATAGGTTGGGGGCGGGGCACGAATGAAAAGGAGGAATTATGTGTCTCAGATTTTTTTTATTAATTTAATCTGGTAGGGGAGTAGGACCCATGACCTTGACTACCACAGCTATTCAGACTGAATTCCTATGTCAAACAACCTAATCAGCTAAAAGAAATAACTCCCATGGGGAAACACACTCCCCCCCCCCCAACCACCACCACCACTACCACACACACACACACAATACCATGCGCCCCAGGGTTTGTCCTTAGAGAGGGGAGCATCCAATCCTTAAGGCTTGTTTGATTGCACTGTAATCCACATGTATTGAGGTGGAAAACTAGTTAATTTCCCACAAAGCCAAACAAGTCCTTAGGGAGGTCCTGAAACGAGCCTCTCAACTGGACGATCTGCACACAGATATTCTCAGCTCTCTCATCAACAAAAAGACTACAAAATGAAGAAAAAGGACTTGACCTGTGGGAAAAGAGAGCCATGTGGCAGTGCATTAAGAAGAAACTTCTCACATGCAAGCTGAGAAACACCCTGAAGGCTGGCTGCCCTGAACATGCCACAAAGGGACAAGGACACGACCATGTGCATCTCACTGAAAGCGACTCAGGTGGTCACATATAACTTAGGAACACGACCAATGAGTGGTGTTTTTTAACCTAGCCTCCTTAGATTTGATCCTATAGAAAGTCGAACGCATGACCTGAGGTGCTATTAAGACTCTTATGACCATAAGGCTGTAGACTCATTCGCTTAAATCTATTGTGTGAAATACAAAAGTATTAAAGTTTCTTTTGACAAACCAAAATCTTGTCCATATCTTCAGCTGCACGAAGCCCAAACAATTGCTCAACAAATGATAAAGCGAACTGAAATGCCGTCCCTGGCCCACGACTTGTAGTAAGCTCTCCTGAAACCTGAACATTTGATTCAACTGCTCGGAATGCAGGGAGATCTCCTATAAAAGATGGGTGACAGGTGATCTTGTAAAGAAAGAAGTAAAAAAACAATGTCACTACGAAACCCAAATATTAGTACAGTAAATTTATCCATATAGCAAAATGACCACCTTTTTTCTCCTGTGGAGACCCCACGGCACTAGAACAACCGCCGGTGCAGCACATATAGCACCATACAATCTTTTCTCCTCAGCCTGTCTAACTGTGATCCTCTGAAGGATGTCACTGTCTCTCAATCGCACTGAACCAGGCATTCCTCCCTGCACACAGCAATGCATGAGTCAGATACTGTATTTTGTGCATTGCCAGTAAGTGATGTACACATGTAACACCACAGAACAAAAAGGTGAGACCGTGAGAGATTGGCCACTCACCATCAGCACGAAGTGTTGTCAAATTGCTAGTTTTTAACGAAAGATTGTCAAATTTTTGTTGTTGTCAAAATACATATTAGAACGGTTGACGCGCTTCTGAATCATTTCTCTTGCTAATTCCTATCCTAAATGCACTAAACTCCACAGGAACCATTTATGCTACTTGTAAAAGAAGAGGAAGTGAGTTACTGGGAGAGCCACAAGATCGAACACTTGGTCAGCGCAGGAGGCAATGTGCGTGTCCGCGATGATGCGGGAGCCGCAGGACGCCTCCACCTCGAGGCCGTCCTCCACAGAGGCAAGCGTCACATCAGCGGAAGCCCGCCGAAGGACACCGGCGATGATGACCGCCTCCATCTCCTCCGTACCCATGGCGATGGGCACGAGAACCTTCGCAATAGAAGGCGCGACGAAAAGTTAACATCGAGGTGCTTTCGGCGACAGGGGTGGCGAATGGAGACCTGACCTTCTTCTTTGGACAGGAAGGCGACGAGATGGCCGCTGAGGTGGCGGACAGCGACGAGACGGCCGCTGCGGTGGCGGAAAGCGTGGGGGGCGCCCGCGCCAAGGAGCGCGGTGGCGTTGGTCTAATAGAGGAGGTAAGGGAGCAGTTATGTGAGTTCAGCGGTGACCGCAGCCCCATGCCAGGAGGTGCAACGGGGGAGAGGAGAGGGTGCCATGGAGAGAGCATCGACAAACGCGGGTCGTAGGAGCGGGGAAGACGACGGGAGAAGCGAGTAGTAGGCGTTTGGATATGGGCATATGGGAGTTGCCGAGTTGGGATTGGGACACATATGGATATGGGGAAGGGATACATGGGAAACGGGCGGCTCGGCCTAGGCACGGGCGCACGGCCCTCCACCGGACCCGTGCCGGCCCGAGTCTATGCACGTCCGCGTGAGGCCGTCACACCGCCGCCGTGCCGAGCCCGTCTCGCGCCACCGCAGCGCCGCACCCCTGCTCCCCGCGCTGAGGCCGTAGCACCGAATTATTCCACTAGTTTATAACTTCAAATCCTCTTAAAATCTCTGTTTTTCTCTCGAGTAGAGTTAGTTTAGAAATTTAAATCCTCTCCATACTTTTCAGATATTGAGTGAGAAATTAGCTCATTTTTCTGCTTAATCTCTAGAAAATCCTAGGAGATTTAAGTTTCTACTTAGACCTAAAATATTTAATTATTTATTACTAGTTTGGCAAATCTATTTTTCAAGAGATTTTTATTTTTTTAAAAAAATAGTTTATTTTTCCTTAAACTTTGTTTGTTTATTGGAATTGAATTTCATTTTAATAATAATAATTTAGGCATATATTAATTAAGCTAATTCGGTTTTATATAAAAATATATTTGTATACTATTATTAGCAAGATGTCGAATATACATATGTGCTATATTTTTACTAATTACTATAGATGAGTGAGTCGAAGAGTGTCCTGTAAGTTACAGAGTATAAACAAATTTTAATGATACATAACTCGTTTCTCATTCTCCACCCCATGAATTTGAGATAGACTTATATTTGAACTTTGAAAAGTGGTGGAAAGTTAAATTTCAAACTAAATAGGCTACTTTATTAACTAAATTCTAATTCTTCAAAATGAAGGGATCAAAACGCTCTATTAATAAAATGGGAATCTTTTGGAAAAATAAAGTTATCAAACTAGATTAAGAGTTTCTCTTCCTGAGTTTAGCTTCCCCCAAGAAATGTTCCCTCCATGCTCTACAGGCTCCATGAAAATCAAACAGTGAGCTGCTGTATAGCACCGAAATTGTTCTGTGAATCAGTGAATCATCATAAGCGCTCGCGGGGTGAAGCTTTTTTTTTTAGCTGCAGGCCTAACCCTTCATGCTGGTTTCCTTCTGTTGCTCCCATACTGTACGGCACATTATTTATGGTATGCGTATGGCATACTAGGATCATGTACAGCTGGAGCTGAAAAACTGATTCCACTGTAAATTTCTGTTCTGCTTTGGCACGTGGAAATTGGGATGGAAACCCTAGTATTATCGATGAAATTCAAGGACAGACTCTTGCTGGGACTCGGGGCCAGGTGCTGAAGAATGCTGATGGGCCTAAACGTACTAAATGAGTACTAATAGAATGGAGTCTTAGGGCACCAAAATGCAGAGTTTTAAGCCAGTGGCTTTGTCACGAATTCCATGGAAATGTAACGCAACAGTTTTCATTCTGCAGTGGAAGGAAACTCATTACTGTTAATACTTCTTTTTTAAAACTTATTTTTCCCTTAATTGGAAGACAGCTTGACATTTTTTTCAAAAAAAAAAACTGCATTAGATCTTGTGCAACAGATGTATATAGCACAAACCAATGTAAATGATTGGTTTTTATATTGTTTTTTTTAAGTTTCCCATTAAAAACTAGAGGAAATGTAACTTTGTACGTGCGGGTGGCATCACCTCAGCCAGACCCATGAGAAGCAGATTTTGTTTACATAACCGGCAAACGAATTTAATATGAATGTTCTAGCTGGGAGGAGTTTACATTTTTAGCCTTTGAATATCCATCAGGCAATGAAATATATACTCCTTAGCTACAAGTGTCACCGAAACAACAGTTCCTCAAGTGTCAACGATACAAGTTTGACATGTGGCTTAAAACAAGCCTACAAAACTGAGTGAGTTTGATGGCAAGACTCATTGCAAAATCAACTTTCCGCCTTCTTACTATTTGTTCGATATATCTGGTTCTCCCTCTGTATCTCTCCTCCGTCTCCCTCGTTTGCCCTGCCAGCAAACAAGAAAATGAAAGCGTGAAAGGATTGCTTTGGAGCATAATTGGACAGATAGAATAAAAGACCTATCAAGACTATTTTAGCACTATCAAGACTATTTTAGCTCTATATATGTTTCTAGTCGCGTGTAGGATTGTAGCAAGTTTGAGCAACTGTCAACTCTGGCATTGGTATCTCACAATCAAAGAAGAAACAAGCCACGAAACTGAAGTTCCGGAGCAATTAAGAAAAGCAGAACATGCTCGGTGTCGAGAAATATCATTAAAGTTTAACCTGAAATTTTGAAGGATAAACGCACCTCAGCAGAGTCTTAAGAGGATCTCTGCTTCTCCCTGATCCTCCCTTAAACCCGTGTCTTTTGCGTCTTTGGGGCTTGTCCATACCCATAGGAGCCCTGGAAAGTTTGACAATGGCTTCTTTTGTTTTTGGGTCAATTAGATAGTCAGGAACATAACGCATGTGTGCATCAGTGCATGAATTTCCCTGTTGTTTATCAACTTATCACGCTTGAGCAAATCTGCAAAGGAGAAAGAAAACATCCAGCATGATTGCTTAGACAGGTTACCTACAAACACAGCTATTCTACACAAAACTTGTAAACCTTACCAATGTCCCTTGGATTCGCTTCAAAATGAGACTTCAATCTACAAGGTAAAGAAAAGGCATCACTGTTAGGAAAAAATATTATTGGTGCAGAAATGGATTAAAATGAAAATGATCTTCGGTTTCATGAAAAATGTACAATTTCATATATTAGATGTTCTCGGTTTCTCAGCAAGAAACCACAGTTTATTACTATCTAGCAGTATACTGGCAATAACAAGTAGAGTTTTTCCCTTTTCTTTTCTCGAGAAGAGACGGTAGGTTGTTTTGAAGATATTAAACTATAAAAGATGAGACAGTTTGGTCTCTTGCAGACAGACCACAGAAGGTTTGGATGCATCAACGACTTTCCGAAGATTATCTCGCCTTGATTTATCATTAAGACCCCGTACATTCCAAATCAAGATATTGGATCTATCCGTTGACGCAGAATCAGAAGCAGGACCAAAAATAGGAGCTGTCAGACAACTAACACGGTGTTGTCGGCAAGACAAGCTTGTCCTTCAGGAGGCGCGTCCCAGCCAAATAAAGCAGCAAGCGCTGCCACATGGTCGCGGCATAGTCTATCCTCATCATAGAGTTTGATGTACCTCTCAAGGGTTTCATCAGATATCCTTCCTTCATCTGACAAGCCAAGCTCGCGGCATAGTCTATCCTCATCATAGAGTTTGATGTACCTCTCAAGGGTTTCATCAGATATCCTTCCTTCTTCATCTGACAAGCCAAGCTTACGGCAAGCGGCTGATGCTGAAACTCGGTCAGTTTCAGCCTTTCAGGTGGCAGTTTGGCAATTCGACGGGTGCGCCGTGGCAGGCGGGTCGGGTAGTTCATTTTCTTTCTCCTTTTCTGAATGATCGGAACAGGTACAAAGGTGTCTATCTTCTTGGTAACCTTTTCAATGAACTCAGATGCTGGAGCTGGCGATTCTCCCTGTTGTCTTGGTGCTCGAGAATAGACAATGATGTTATCAGGGCGAAATCTTACAGCAAATTCTGGAGGATGTTTGCTAAAGTAATAATAAACTTTATGGTGAATCGGCGAATCTGCTGAGGAGGGTCTGGGTGGTACAGTCCAATGGTGTTAAAATAAAAAGTGCATATGCAAACCTCCTGCAAGGAAATAAGGGTTGTTTTTTTTAATGAGAAAGCATTATAAAATCAACCGTGCGTATAAACTAGCTTTCGCAAAACACCCCAAGCTCCACCGACTCAATGCATGTAGCTACCGGTCCATCCCCTCTGTGAAGGTAGACTATTGATAGTACTCACTAAGGTAGACTATCGATAGTACTCACTATTGCTTTGATGTTTTACATGGAAGAATCAGATATTGTGGCCACATTGTTTGAGTAGATCGCACCCAACACGCCTGTGGAGTTGGGCGAAAAAAGATGCTTCCAGTGTGGCTCTACTATTTGTTTATGTAATATTTTATAGTTATGTAATCGCTAGGTCAGACTCTAAATAATTTGAATGAACAAATATGTGAGTCTCCATGGGACTAGTATCGCATTTGAGTCTCCAAGGAATTGGGGGCGCTTCACTTGATGACTCTTAGGGACATGGCGTTTGATAGGATTGTGATCCCTACCAGGGAGGCTACGGAGGTTGTTGTAACTAACCTGGATTAGGCGAGATGATAGCTCCCTCGGGTACTGTAGCATATATATAGGCAGACAATAATATATGGGTCTTATGGGCCTTAACACCCCCTGTCAAACTCAAGGCGGAAATGAAGGATTTGAAGCATTGAGTTTGATTAGATGAAACTGATGTTGTGCCCTAGTTTGTGCTTTTGTGAAGAAATCCGCAAGCTGTAATTCTGAGGGCACATATTGAAGATCAATGGTCTTCTGATGAAGATGAGATCTAGTGAATGAGACATCAACACCAATGTGTTTTGTGAGTTCACGCTTCACTAGATCATGACAAATTTGTATAGCTCCAGTGTTGTCACAGCGAAGAAGTGTAGGCGAGTCACAAGAAACGCCTAGATCAGCCAAGAGCCAACGAATCCAGATAATCTCAGCAGTAGTAGTAGCTAGGGCTCGAAGTTCTGCTTCAGTACTAGATCTAGATACAACAGCTTGCTTCTTGGATTTCCAAGCAACAGGGGATGATCCAAGAAAAATACAGTAACCAGTGATGGAGCGACGATCTGTAGGATCACTGGCCCAGGTAGCATCAGAGTAAGCATGAAGCTGGAGTGGGGAATTTGAGTCATAAAATAAACATTGTGTTTTTGTCCCCCGTAAATATCTAAGCACACGAAGTAAGTGCCCATAATGAACTGATGTAGGAGCAGAGATAAACTGACTCAAGATCTGAACCGCATGAGCAATATCTGGCCTAGTGATAGTAAGGTAAACTAAGCTACCAACAAGATGTCTATATCCAGATGGATCCTCCAAAGGTGTCCCATCAGTAGGACGAAGATATAAGTGAAGATCCATAGGCGTGGCAACAGTGCGAATATCACTAAGACTAGAACCGATCAAAAAGGTCTTGTATGTACTTGGCCTGAGAAAGATAAATACCATTTTGAGTCTGCAAAACCTCAATGCCCAAAAAATAACTGAGTGCCCCCAAGTCAGACATTTGAAATTCCTTACTCAGATACGCCTTCACATGAGCAATATGGTCTGGATCATCGCCTGTAATCAACATGTCATCAACATATAGTAATAGCAATGTGTGTCCTCGTGAAGAAACATGAATGAACAATGTTGGATCATGATCACTAGAATAGAAACCACAAGCCTTGATGACAGAAATAAATCTCTCAAACCAAGCACGAGGAGCTTGTTTGAGACCATACAAGGCTCGACGGAGACGACATACATGCCCTAAGGGAACCTCTATCCCAGGAGGTGGATGCATATAGACTTCCTCATGTAGATCACCATGAAGAAAAGCATTTTTGACATCCATCTGAGAGATAGTCCAAGAAGATGAGGCTGCAACTGCAAGTAAAGCTCGGACAGTAGTCAGATGGGCCACAGGTACAAAAGTCTCATCATAGTCAATACCATGAGTCTGTTGAAAACCTCTGGCCACAAGATGAGCTTTATATCGCTCAATAGACCCATCAGATTTGGTTTTAACTTTGAAGACCCATTTGCACGTGATAGGTACAACACCAGCAGGTAACGGAACAACATCCCATGTACTTGTGCGATGAAGGGCATTTAATTCATCAGTCATAGCAAGCTGCCACTCAGGTATACCAGAAGCCTCTTTATAAGATGATGGTTCAGCAATGACTGCACCGGCACGGGAAAACCCATAACGTTCTGGAGCTGCAATAGTGCCACGGTCATGAAGATGATACCTCTGATTAAAAACAACATGAGAGTCATCATTGTTAGTACAAGTATCAGCAACAGGATCATCATCAGGACTGGCCGTGGGAGTAGAGCGAGGACGACGAATGTAAGTCTGAGTAACAGGTGGTTTGGAAGAGTAAGACTGAGATGGTGTGGAAGTGGAAGGTGGTGTGATGGGAATAAGAACATCTGGGGTAGAAACAGTAGGTGGTGATACTGATGAAGTTTCAGAAATGGGAGGAAGGCTCATGAAGGAGGTAGACTCTGTGGAATTAAAAGAAGAATGAGCGGAAGAGTTGTAAAAGAAGGGTCGGTTTTCATTAAAGCTCACATCTCGAGAAATACGCTTATACGCATGCGACGAGAAGATGAATCATAACACCGATAGCCTTTATGTTCAGGGCTGTATCCAAGAAAAACATACTCAACATATTGAGCAGTCAATTTAGTACGTTCACGAGGTGATAATAGTACATAACACGTACATCCAAAAACTCGAAGGTGGTCATATCGTGGAGGAGTTCCAAAAAGAACTTCACCAGGTGTTTTGCCAGAGAGTTTGGATGACGGTTGTCTATTGATGAGGTAAACCGCAGTAGAAACTGCTTCACCCCAAAAATGTGAAGGGACAAAAGAAGAGATCAACAAAGTGTGAGCAGTTTCTATAATGTGACGGTGTTTGCGTTCAGCTACACCGTTTTGTGCATGAGCACCAGGGCAAGAAAGTTGAGCAAGAGTACCCTCTGAAGTCAAAAACTGGCGAAAATTATCAAATAAATATTCACCACCAGAATCAGAACGAAAGGTTTTAATATGAGTGGAAAATTGAGTGTGAATCATACGAGCAAAGGTTTTATAAATAGAAATCAGCTCAGAGCGGCGTTTCATGAAGTAAATCCAAGTGTATCGAGAATGATCATCAATAAAAGTGACATAGTATTTATATCCACCTTTTGACACAAAAGGTGCAAGACCCCAAATATCAGAGTGAACCAAATCAAAGGGTTCAACAGAATGAGAATCACTAGTAAAATATGGAAGTTGTATTTGTTTTCCAAGATGACAACCCTTACAACGAAAATCAAACTCAACCGAAGTATGACCTAAGCAACCTGACTTTATTAGAGTAGACAATTTAGAGCCACACAAATGACCTAGATGATGATGCCACTGGGCAAAAGATGCAACAGAAGCAAGGGTAGCTGAAAGCACATGCGCTAGAGATGTAGCCAAGGAAGGAAGCCGCAAAGAGTCCAAGATGTAGAGGCGAGGAGCGGCTCTACGGCGACGGCCAGTCCCAATCACTTCCCCTGTGCGAAGGTCCTGTACAAAACAAGATGAGTCATCAAATCCGACAAAGCAATTATGATCCGTAATTTGACCTACTGAAAGAAGATCCATAGATAGCTCAGGGACAAAGAAAATATTAGGTACTGTAAAGTGAGGATCAGAAAGAGAACCCTTATGAGTAATGTGGCATACAGTACTATCAGTTGTCTGCACTGAAGCACCATCGGTGACAGGCGTAGTAGAAGCCAACTTTGACTGATCAGATGTGACATGAAAGGAGGCTCCTGAATCAAGTACCCAGGCCAACTCTAAAGTACAAGCGAACGAAGTGGCAGCAACAGCAACTAAGCCTCTAGTAGATGGTGCTAGACCACGACCACGAGCAGCACGTCGTGCACGGAAATCAGTCAACTTCTCAGGAAACTTGACAAAGCAAAGCTCAGATCGATGATTTGTCTTGCCACAATGATCACAAGGCTTAAAAATATTCTTAGGTTTCTGGGCAGCAGCCAACACACTGTGAGGATTACCACCAGTAAAGGAAAGAGAATTAAGACGAGTCTCTTCAGCAAGTAAATCAGACGCCTTAGCCATTGTGAGAGTGTCAGAACCCTGAAGTAAACGAGCACGAAGAGAATCAAACTCGGCCCGAACACCCGTAACAAATATGTAAGTGAAGAACTTCTCAATAAACTTATGAGCCGGACATGGATCAGCAGTACAAGCAGGCACCATTGATGTCAAAGCACTCATCAGGCGATCAAAGACTGAGTAGTACTCATCAATACTCATATCATTTTGCTCAATACCATGTGTCTGCTGCATGAGGGTGTGTAATAGAGCACCACTGTCCTGAACAAAACGCTCCTTCAAATGAGACCAGATGGCTTTAGCGGTTTTAAATTTAGACAAACTCATAATCATAGATGGTTTGACGTTGTTCACCATAGCAGCCATCGCTTTACCATCATTAAGCTGCCATATTTTGATATCAGCAGCATTGCGACGATCATCAGCAAGAACGGGTGCCGCATCAATCAAATGGAAGAGTAATCCATGTCCCCTGAGTGCAGTCTCAACATAGAAAGCCCACTCCGGATAATTTTGACCATCAAGAGTGATATTGACTACAATAGCATTTGTCGCCATATTGAAGGACAAGAGAACACTGAAGAAAGCAGAGAATACCAAAATTCCTGGCAGCAGAGAACAGCAAGCTGACGACAGACGACGGATCTGCGCAGGGACAGCAGGAGAATCTGCGCAGGGGATGGATCTGCGCAGAGACAGCAGGCTGACGTCTCTGTTCGTTGGAGAAGTACAGGACCGTGGTGAGCAGGTGAGTGAGATTCGTGCCGCCGCAGCCCACAGTCGCTTGCGCGCAGCAGCACTTCGCACTGCCGCAGGTGAGCGCCCGGCAGACAGGTGATCCGCGACAGCTCCGCGACAGCGTCCGCAGGCGAGCGCGCGGCGCCGGTGATCATCGCGTCGCGACGGCGAACAGCAGATCCACGACGGCGGATAGCAGATCCGCGACGGCGGCCGGGAAGGACCGCAGGCGAGCGCGCGGCGCCGGTGGTCCTCGCGTCGAAGTAGAGCGGCCGCGACGGCGGACAGAAGCGCAGGGAGCGACGACAGGCGGATCCGCGACGGCGGCCAGCCGCGACGGCGACTAGGAGCCGCGACGGAGGCGGGAGAGGGATGAGGGCCACGACGGAAAGGGGCGGCAGACGGCGGCAGAGGGGAGGGAATGGGGTGGCCACGACGGCAG
Organism: Zea luxurians; assembly: GCA_029449295.1. Lineage (NCBI taxonomy): Eukaryota > Viridiplantae > Streptophyta > Magnoliopsida > Poales > Poaceae > Zea > Zea luxurians. The sequence continues at coordinate 73,733,296 of JAOPSE010000002.1, read as the reverse complement.
GCCGGAGAGCTAGCCACGATGGCAGCACAGCGACGGCACGACGGCGCCAAAAATTTGGATAAGGGTCGGGTTTAGACGTAAACCCTAACCCTAACCTGCTCTGATACCATGTGACTAACCTGGATTAGGCGAGATGATAGCCCCCTCGGGTACTGTAGCATATATATAGGCAGACAATAATATATGGGCCTTATGGGCCTTAACAGTTGTATGGATGGGACGTGGCGAGGCGAGGCCGTGCGCGGCGTAGGGGCTCCGTGGCTGATCATAGGCTGCAAGCGAGAGGAGGGAGAAGGGGGTGGCGGCTAGGGCTCCCAGCTCCCTGAGGGAAGCCGGCAACAAATAAGTTGCTTCTACTTAGTTTTCCCCTAGGTACAAACTAGGTCATTTATATAGAGATGGCTTCCTTCTGCTAAGACCGGTTCATAACCGGATCTCCTATTTTTACTCCAATACTTATCCAATCTATCTCTAACTAGATCTCCTATTTCTTCTCCCTAATCTGATCTGCCTTAGCTAATCCTATTTTTTTACTCCAATACTTATCCAATCTATCTCTAACTAGACCTCCTATTTCTTCTCCCTAATTTGATCTGCCTTATCTAATACTAAACTGATTCCTTATTGGGATCGGTTGGCTGGGCCCTGGCCTTTCCGGTCATAACAGCGTTCATCGCTTGGATGAGAGAAGCTTGATCCCAATATGGCGCTGAAGATTCCCCTGGTGCAGCAGATGCAGCAGCAGGCATTATCATGACGTGGGGCCAATAATGCCCTTGAGAGAGCCAGGACGGGGTGTGGCCGCCATTGGCCACATCTGGAAGGTGTCGGTCCATGGGATGCAGCTTCGGGATGAGGAGTGTTGCTGTTGTGGCCGCCCGAAGACTTGTTGTGCGCCTTGTTCTTCTTGTGCCAAGAGCTACCAGAAGAGGTGTTCCCTGTGGTGAAGCCTGAAGGAGTTTGCTTGGGCTTGTTGATGGAGGAAGCAACAAAAGCTGTAGTCGAGGAAGATTTATCGCTGAGGTCAGCTTCTTCAAGAGAGTAGGGAGCGAGCCTCGAGGAAGGACGGCAACGAGTTCCTTGTTTTGATGACTGTTGCCATTGGCCTCAAATTGGAGTTGAGGCCACACAGCAGCTGAAGCACCAGAGTGTCGGCGGAGACAGGCTGACCGACATCAGCAAGGGAGTCAGCCAACGCTTTCAGCCGTTGAGTACTGAAGCACCATCTAACCGCCTTATTCAGTGGTGTGGAACTCAGCTTCGAGAGCAAGGGCGTAGAAGATTCCTTCAATTGCAGTCCATATGGTGCGTGCAGTGGCACCTCGCGTGAGAACGCTGCCGAGGATTTCATCCAAAACTGATGAGTAGATGAGGGAGTGCACAGCATTGTCAGTCGCTATCCAGACAGAGGTGCCAGGATCAAGCACTGCTGTGCCATCAACATGATGAATGGCACTGAATTTTCCCACTAGAGTGTGGAATAGCTCACGCCATCTATTGTAGTTAAGAGGATGGAGTTCTAGAGTGAAAGGGATATGAGAACGGACATTGATAGAGGCTAGAGCAGCAGCAGGATTGGCTGGTTGTGGTTGGGGAAGAGCAGCAGCAGGATCAGCAAGTTGCTGGTCAACCAAGGAGGGAGAAGCAACAGGTAGAGAGGAAGGATCGGCAATTAGGCTGATACCAAGAAAGCAAATAGGCGGAATGATTTCTCTATTGCTGTATGCTATTACAAAACACTTAATGTACATGCAGATTTGATCTGCTATTATGGCCAATAATGGCTGGGATACATTCTGACAAAGCGGTCATAAGTCTAATACTTCTTGAAGAAAAAAAAAGTAAACCTGATAAAAAGTTAGTGCACAGAAATAATAGTATGAAGTTAGTCTAGGAAAAATATACTGCATAAAAATAATGGTATGCCTGGATAAGGCCTATCAAACAGCTAAGTTTATCTGAAAAAGACTGACAGTAATAGCAGCCCCTTACTTTGATATACACTTCACAATTTGTGTTACTTCCCAGGCAGAAGATTTAGATTCCATAGTTTTTTTCTTCCATTCTAGAATATATATGTTGCCTTTTTGCAGAGCCTCAAGCCTTGGACCACCTAGTCAGAATCACCCGATCATCCACCTGTGCATCCCTAATCTCAAGATTAGAGCAACAACCCTCCAGCTATTTGATTTGTTGCACCGACAGTGAAACAGGAAAATGATCTCATGCTGGGAGAAGAGGACCTGCTTATATCAGGGATTATTTGTGTTGCCACATCCTTCCTCACAATTACAGGGGCACTGCTAATGTCAAACAGCCAAAGTCTTTTTAGCTTTCAATTTGCCCATCTGCACAAGCAGAAAACAATAATTCAAAAGAATATTAATGTCCCTTGAGAAATTGAGCAAACAAAATAAGGTCAAATGCACTGTGTGCTAAATAACATTAGAATGAAGCTGATTATCAATATTTAAGCCCTCTAAAACTACCTAGGTCAATAGGGGATTCTGCTACATTAACTGTAGATGAATTCAAGAATCAATGCTTTATCATGAACATTTATTAACAGTACTCCAATGCTAACAAAAACATAAAGAAAGAATATATATAATGCTTAAGCACATTAAGCCTGTACCTTGTACTGATTCATGGAACCATCAACACCAACACTAAGGTTGGTTGGTTTGTCTGTATTCATGTAGCAATTTCCTGAGCTTCACTTGTAACTGTTATTTCGCCTGTAAGCCTAGAATATATTGCAGAACCAGGACGGCAATTCTGTTCCTCCATGAATGATAGCAGACGGGAGCAGTCAGCAGTGTTTCCTTTTTGTAATAAGCCATCAATCAAAATCTTCCAAGCAATCTCATCACAGTTGTATTCCTTTGATAGTATGTCACCAAAAATGCTTTTAGCAGTATGAAAGCTTCCTTCCTCACAAAGAGCACAAATAATAAACCTATAAGATTCTAAACGTGGTAAATAGTTTCTTTTCACCATTGAATCAAGAAACCTTAAAGCTTCTTTTAGCAATTTCATTCTGTAGCAACATTCTATCATGCAAGTATATACATCCTCACTTGGGGTTAAGTTAGCACTCTGCATCCCTACGAGAAAACTTTTTGCTTCCTCCAATCTGTCGACTTTGCTCAAACATCTAATAAAACAATCGTAAACATAGCTGGCTGAGGTGCACTGAAGCTTAATCACTTCCTCCAAAAGTTCCTCGAGAACTTTCATGTCAACTATTTTCCATAAACTAATAGAATCAGCAACTAAGTCATGGTAGGAATTTTTCTTTAGTAGCAGTCCAAGGAGAACTGTGTAAGACTCGTCATTTGGCTTGCATCCATTATCAATCATGTTCTTAAGAGATGAAAATGCTTGACTAACTAGTCCAAGATTTGCATATCCTTTAATCAATGTGTTATATGTGGTTAAATTTGGACGAACACCATGATCGATCATCTGAATCATCATGGATTCGGCATCTTCCATCCTTCCATCTTGACAATATGAGCGTATAAAAACTGTATAAGTGACGACATCAGGCTTAACACCTGCCGCAGCCATCCTATCGGATATCATTTTTGGGGAATCAGATCCAAACTCCCTGAGATGTTTATCAATTAGAATGGTAAATGGAACAGCATTGGCCTGTACTCCACTCTCAATCATATCATCCAATAGTGATATTGCTTCCAACAGCTTGTTTTCCCTGCATAGTCCATCAATAAGCGAACTGTACATGTGGGCGTCTGGCACAAACCCTTCTGTGATTATTTTCTGCATCAGATTATGAGCACCATCAAACTTTCCCGACTTGCACAATGCATCTATCATACTGGTGTAGATAACCTGATTCACCTTAATTCCCTTCTGAACAAGAGACCCGAGAAACTGCTGAGCTTCCTCAATTCTCCCACGTTTGCACAAAGCATCAATCAGCACTAAGCAAGTCCACTCATTAGGGACCAGCCCACAAGCCTCCATTGAATGAAGCAGCCTAAAAGCATGTTCCAAGTGCCCCTCGCTGCACTGTCCCTGGATTAAGGTTGTGTATGTCACCACATTTGGAGCTAAACCTGCCTCAACCATCCGACTGTATAGTACCATGGCCCTCTCTACTTTCCCCGACTTGCAAAATCCACATATCAGCTGAGTATATGTGCGGACGTTTGGCAAGCACCCTTTACTCTGCATCCCCTTGAAGATGTCAATTGCGAGCTCCAAGTCCCCAGTACTGCAGTAGCCATCGATCAAAGCATTGTATACAGCAACATTCGGCACAAATCCCTTCCCCATTGCGTCTGTGAGTAGCGCAACCGCCTCTCCAGCTCGTCCTGCCCCACATAACCCGTGCACCATTATGCTGTAGACGTGCGAATCAGGGGCACAGCCATCAGGCCACATCCCAGCGAAAACCGCCATCGCCTCGCGCACCATCCCAGCGCCACATAGCCCCTGGAGCAGGGCCGCGTACGTGAACGGGGTGCGCGCGCACCCCCGCTGCGGCATTAGCAAGAACAATCGGCAGGCGTGCGCGAGCAGCCCCGTGCGGCAGTACCCGAGGACGAAGGACGTGTACGCGTGGGAGTCCGGTGCGAGGCCGGCGCGCAGGAGCGAGGACAGATGGCGCTTGGCGGCGGGGAGGTCGCCAGCGTGGCAATAGGCGTTGATGAGGGTGGTGTAGGTGTGGAGGTTGCGGACAGGCATGCGGGCGGCGAGCGACTCCATGTCCGAGAGCATGCCGTGGCGGGCGAGCGCCATGAGGAGGGTGTTGAGGCACCGGATGGGAGGCACAGGAGCGGAGGGGGAGAGGAGGAGGAGGGAGAGACGACGGAGGTCAGTGGCCGAGGAGGCGGCGGCGGATATGGCGGCGAGGAGACGGGGCAGCGCCTTGGGCGCGGGCGCGGGCATCGCGCGGTGAGCTATGGCGTGGCGGCGGGCATTGCTGGGCCGATGACGGAGATCGGCGGCGGCGGCTATGTGAGGAGGTCAGAGACGGGAGGCGGATCCAGGGCCAGGGTGTAGTCAGAAAGACAGAAACTCAGAAGACTGGAAAATGGGCCCGGTGTTGGCCTGTTGGGAAATGGCTGAGCCGATCCGGGTTACGTAGGACTCTTTCTTGAAAATGAGGGAGAAGCTTCTAAACAAATCAATAGCCGAAAGTCAGGAAAAAAAACTTCTATCGACTTCTCTTCTATATTTTTCTCTTCGATGAGTTATAGAAGAAGCTATATTTTTGCCAGAGCTGAAGCTAACGTTGCTATGATTTTTATATCACTTAATGAATAAATGGTGAAAAGGTGCTATGATTTAATATATCACTCATCTTCTCTCCTTTGTCCAACGAACGAGTGGTCCAAGAAAAATGAAACTAAAACTATCTCCAACAGCTTATCCATCTCTACTCATATTCAAACTTTGCTTTATGAACAGTACAATCTATAGTATAGAAATAGTGCAAAAACAGTGTTTTTGTGTAAACTGTAGATAGATTGTTGCAGACAATCTTATAGACAACATAAAGTACGATCGTTATTTGTGACACGAGTATATTCTCGATGTCTATAAAAGCTACTATAATATAAAAAATGCATGACAAATGAGGATTCTACCAGGTAGCGAGTTTGAAACAATCGAAAACGAAGTCATCTGAAGTCTCTAGATAGCTAATGTTGTAAACAATAAAAAAACTCTAGAGACCTAATGTAGAAAATAACTACAAAATTTCAATAATTCTCTAATGGGCAGAACCTCCTCATTCCTCAACCTATAAAATCATACAAAATCAAAGAATTTTATGTATAGTTTTCATATGTTAAATAGAATTAGCACACCATCATACCCCTAAACTGAGAACAAATATTCTATATCACTCTTGGTCATAAATTGGCTCTAGGCATAGAGATAAGAGCAACAGAGGCAGCGATCTCGCTCACCAGTTACGCTGACCGCCCTCCTTAAACTCGAGATCGAGCAGCTGGTGCACCAAACCAAAGTCTAGTGTGCACTGGACTAGTTACGCAGAGGGCATGTTTTCTCGACAGTTGAAGCTTGGCGCATCGGACCGGTCCGGTATGTAATGGATCGGTCACTAGACCACTTACGTAGAGAAGTTGTTTCCTATAAGAAGAGCAACTGAAGCATTGGACCTTCATGATACAACAGTCGGCTGATGTGGCGGCACACATGGTAGGGTTTGGTGCCCCCAACACATGACACTTGAGACAAAAATGGTCACTGAATTGTAAGAGCGGCAAAGGTCTAGTGTGCACCGGACCAACACTATATAAAGGTTCGGTGCAACCGAGTTTAGACTAGATTTTGGGATTTGATCCCAATTGTAATTTGGGTGGTTAGGAGCTATAAATACATCCCAACCAGCTTATTCAAGATACAAGAGTTGAGCAATAACTTCTACAAGCTAGAGAAACACTCACAACATCGTCATAGCAATAACTTCTACAATAATTTGGATGGTTTGTGCATCTGCTGTCTATTATCCAACTTGAGCCCCGGATGCATAAACCTGAAGCATTGGACCTTCATGATACAACGGTCGGCTGATGTGGCGGCACACATGGTAGGGTTTGGTGCCCCCAACACATGACACTTGAGACAAAAATGGTCACTGAATTGTCAGAGCAGCAAAGGTCTAGTGTGCACCGGACCAACACTATATAAAGGTTCGATGCAGCCGAGTTTAGACTAGATTTTGGGATTTGATCCCAATTGTAATTTGGGTGGTTAGGAGCTATAAATACATCCCAACCAACTTATTCAAGATACAAGAGTTGAGCAATAACTTCTACAAGCTAGAGAAACACTCACAACATCGTCATAGCAATAACTTCTACAATAATTTGGATGGTTTGTGCATCCGCTGTCTATTATCCAACTTGAGCCCCCGGATGCATAAACCTGTAAAAAATTTAGGCCTTGTTCTTAGGTACCTAAATAGTTTTGGGTTCTTTGATGTTAGAAACAAGCACCTTGGGCACCCAAACACAAGTATTTGAGCCCTGTGTTTGGTCCCAACATATTTGGCAACTACTTTGCCTGATTTGTTAGTTAAAACATAAGATGCATCAAAAGTTTTAAATGAAATAATTGACTCATTTGATGCAACAGGAGTTTTCTTTTTAGGCATTTTAACGTGTGTAGAATGCCTAGAACTAGATGTCTCATTCTTATACATAAATACATGGTGAAAAACAGAATGAGACTTCTTAGCATGAATTCTCCTAATCTTGTGCTCAGGATAACCAACGGGATATAAAATGTAGCCCTCGTTATCTTGAGCCATGGGAGTTTTGCCTTAACAAAATTAGACAATCTTTTAGGGGCATTAAGCTTGACATTGCCTCCCTGTTGGAAGTCAATGCCATCCTTAATGCTAGGGCATCTCCCATTATAGAGCATGCTTGAAAGTGCATTCATCCCTTTTGTGAGTTTTGGTGATTTGGATAACAACACATTTAAAGGTCTAACGAGTTTGCTAAGTGTTGAACAGGAAATTCAGTATGATGAACATACTTGAATAGTGTATAATGATCAGTGAACAAAGGTTCAACACGAGGTTAAATAACCAATGAGACAATGCAAATGGATATAATATGATCTCTATATTGGTTTGAATATATGGACAAGACCTGAGAAATCACTACATACATATGACCAGAATAGAGGACAAAGTGATTTAGAGGATTGGTCAAGCCAAAGAGAATAAGATATGAGGAATCGTGAATTGGCTTGACCATATTACTATCAGTCCATATATGCTTCTATGAGAATCAAACTAGAGCTTGATTGATCTTGACAGTTATATCTAGAAGACATTCAAGCAAGGTTCACAATATTGAAGAAATGATTCTCTCAATGGATGCTCAATATGATGTGACTCAAGAATGGCTTGATAGGGTGAAGATAGCAAGGAAAGGGCTTCGAGGAACTAAGCGAAGGTGAAGGCCAAGCGACAGCTTGTAGACCGAGGTACCATGGCTAAGGTGAAGAAGAGAGTACTTGCACTAAGTCGATGAACTAATCAGCTATGAAGAGTTATAACATGTTGATGCATCAGTAAGGTGACTTGAAGCCATGATTTGAACTCATATAAGGTGATATGGTACAAGTCACAGGGTTTGATTTGTGTTTGCTTCAAAAGGTGAGACAAAGATGTTTGTGATCCTTATGAAGCAATGTCATGGAGAAATCACACATGAGACACCAATGACTCAAGGAGTTTACTTCATTATATTTTATTTAACTTGAGTATAGGAATCGTCGTACTATAAAGGGGGATCCAAAAAGAAGGTTGGTGTTTGCCAAAGCTCAAACCTCTCTATTCAAAAGCTATTTTTGAAAAGCAAAAATCTCTTTAACGTTCTATGGTTGACCGTGGTTAGGGTTGAGAAACCTAGAGTGTTCTTGCTGAAAAGCAGCTGAACTTCTTCAACTGCAGCTGAGCTTTCCAGCTGAACTTAACTTCAGCTGAGTTGAGCTTCTTCAGCTGCAGCTGAGCTTTTCAGCTGAGCTGAACTTCAGCTGAGTTGAGCTTTCTCAACTTCAGCTGAACTCAACTTCAGCTGTGAACCTCTTTGACCATACACCAGCTGAAGTTGCCTCCGGGCAGTTGAGCTGGGGTTTTCTCTCCTAAACTCACTGGTCAAGACCGGTTGAACTGGTCCTGAGGGGCAGTTCAGCTGGTCTCTGACCCCTCTGACCTCTGACCAACAGTCTGCCAGTCAGACTGGCAAACAGGTCGCCAGAAGTGTCAGGGGCGGTTCAACCGCCCCCCCCCCTGGGCGGTTCAACCGGTGTTGGTCAACTTTGACCAGTCTGCGGTCAGTCTGCGCGTCAGTCTGCCAGTCAGACTGGCAGACAGGCTGCCAGGCCTGCCATGGGCGGTTCAACCGGTCTCAAACAGAAAAAATCGGCCCCAACGGCTAGTTTTGAGCTCCAACTATATATACTCACTCCTACCTCTCACCCCACAGCAGTGAGCACGATTTGAACTCCATTTCTAACCCAAGAAACACCTCCCTCTCTCTCTCACACATCTCTTGCCTCTCCCATTTCAAATCTTTGGAGAGAAATCTTTGAGTGAGCTTGAGAGCTGCGGTTTTGTGCTTCATCTCTAAATCTCTCTTGCTCTTATTCTTCATTCGAGCTTTGGTACTACATCGAGTTCTTTGTGGATTCATTACTCTTGGAGCTTCTAGCTCCTAGACGACTAGGTGTCGCTTGTGAGTCTCCAAATCTTGTGGAAGACCACAAGAAAGTTTGTATTACCCGCTCGTTTGAGCAAAGATTAGTGTGTGGGCTTGACCTTTGTGGTCGGCAAAGGGAGGATTAGGGTTGAAAGAAACCCAGCTCTTTGTGGGCGCCTCAACGAGGAAGTAGGGCACCTTGGTGGTGTGACCGAACCTCGGGATAAATCTTGTGTCTCTTGTGTTCTTGTTCATTGTGCTTATTCATGTTCTTCGTTCTCTCACCATCCCGCGAAAGAATTGTTTATATCTTTTTGGTGTGTGGATTTTGAGAAGTGCCCTTCTCAGATCTACTACTTTGAACCCTGTGGATCATTTAGAACATCTCATTTCCAAAGTTAACTGGGTGAATTTCGAGATCAATTCAGTTTTACCCAGTTTGCTTCTAGTTTTTGTTGAAAAAGATTTAACTTGCCTATTCACCCCCCCTCTAGGCAACTTTCAATGCTTCTAGCAAATTTAAATTTTTCATTTTTGTCTCATGCTCATTAATTTTAGCAGTTAATGTAGATATGTGATTATTTTGTTGTTTAATTAAAGTAAGGTGATCATGGATAGCATCTACATTAACATCTCTACATCTAGTGCAAATGGAAACATGATCAATAGTAGATGTAGATGGTTTGCAAGCATTTAGTTCATCAATCTTAGCATGTAAAATAGTATTCTCATTTCTAAGATTGGAAATAGAAACATTGCAAACATTCAGATCTTTAGCCTTAGAAATTAAATTATCATTCTTAATCTTAAGGCTAGAAATTGATTTATTCAAATTATCGATCTTAGCAATTAAACTATCATTTTCATTTCTAAGACTAACAATAGAATCATTACAAGCATTTAATTTCTCAACCTTAGTATTAAAACTAGCATTCTCAGTTCTAAGGTTAGAAATGGTGTCATGGCAAATGCTAAGCTCCTTAGTCAAGTTTTTATTTTTCTCTACTTCCTGAGCATAAGCGTTCTTCACCTTAACATGCTTTTTATTTTCCTTAATAAGGAATTCCTCTTGGCTATCCAAGAGTTCATCCTTCTCATGAATAGCACCTATCAATTCATTAAGTTTTTCTTTTTGTTGCATGTTAAGTTTGGCAAAAAGGGTAAGCAAGTTATCCTCATCTTCACTAGAGCTACCCTCATCACTAAATGTTGTATATTTAGTGGAGGCTCTAGATTTTACCTTCTTCTTTTTGTCGTCTTTTGCCATGAAGCACTTGTGGCCGACGTTGGGGAAGAGAAGTCCCTTGTTGACGGCGATGTTGGCGGCGTCCTCGTCGGAGGAGTCGGTGGAGCTCATGTTGGAGTCTCATTCCCGACACACGTGGGCATCGCCGCCCTCTTCTTGTAGTACTTCTTCTTTTCCTTTCTCTTTCCCCTCTTGTCGTCGCCCTTGTCACTATCACTAGACATTGGACATTTTGCAATAAAATGATCGGGCTTACCACATTTGTAGCACACCCATTTAGAACGGGGCTTGTAGTCCTTCCCCTTCCTTTGTTTGAGGATTTGATGGAAGCTCTTGATGATGAGCGCCATCTCCTTATTGTCAAGCTTGGAGGCGTCAATGGGGAGCCTACTTGATGTAGACTCTTCTTTCTTCTCCTCTGTCGCCTTGAATGCGATGGGTTGCACCTCGGGTGTGGAGGTGCCACCTTGCTCCAAGTTGATGATTTGTTTGGAGCCTTTGATCATCAATTCAAAGCTCACAAACTTTCCTATAACCTTCTCGGGAGACATTAACTTATATCGAGGATCACCACGAATTAATTGAACTTGAGTGGGATTACAAAAAACAAGTGATCTTAGAATAACCTTGACATTTCATGGTCATCCCATTTGGTGCTCCCGAGGTTGCGCACTTGATTCACCAAGGTGTTGAGCCGGTTGTACATGGCTTGTGGCTCCTCTCCTTGGTTGAGGACAAAACGACCGAGCTCCCCCTCGATCGTCTCCCATTTGGTGATCTTGGTCACCTCATCTCCCTCGTGCGTGGTCTTGAGCACGTCCCAAATCTCCTTGGCGCTCTTCAACCCTTGCACTTTGTTATACTCCTCTCGACATAAAGAGGCAAGGAGTATAGTAGTGGCTTGGGAGTTGAAGTGTCGGATTTGGGCGACCTCGTCTGAATCATATCCTTCATCCCCTACGGATGGTACCTACGCTCCAAACTCAACAATATCTCATATGCTTGCGTGGAGTGAGGTTAGGTGATGCCTCATTTTATCACGCCACATACAATAATCTTCACCATCAAAAACCGGTGGTTTGCCTAATGGGACGGAAAGTAAAGGAGTGTGTTTGGAAATGCGAGGATAGCGTAGGGGATCTTACTAAACTTCTTGCGCTCATGGCGCTTAGAAGTGACGGATGGCGCATCAGAGCAAGATGTAGAAGGTGATGATGAATCGGTCTCGTAGTAGACCACCTTCTTCATCTTCTTTTTTTTGTTGCCACTCCGATGCGACTTGTGACGAGGTGATCCCTCCTTTAGCTTGTTGCCGGACTCCCTTGATGGAGCCTTCCCGTGGCTTGTGGACTTCTCGTCGGTCACGATCTCCCTCTTGGCGTGATCTCGCGACATCACTTCGAGTGGTTAGACTCTAATGAAGTATCGGGCTCTGATACCAATTGAAAGTCGCCTAGAGGGGGGTGAATAGGCGGAATCTGAAATTTATAACTTAAAAGACAAACTACAAGCCGGGGTTAGCGTTAGAATTAAAACGGGGTCCGAAAGAGAGGGCGAAAACAAATCAACCAAACGGTGATTTGTTTTACCGAGGTCCGGTTCTTGAGAACCTAGTCCCTATTGAGGTGGTCACAAAGACCGGGTCTCTTTCAACCTTTTCCCTCTCTCAAACGGTCACCTAGACCGAGTGAGCTTTCTCCTTAATCAAACGGGTCATTTAGACCCCGCAAGGACCACTACAAGCTTATTAGTGTCTCTTGCTTTGATTACAAGTCACTTAGAGAACAAGAATGAGGTAGAAGAAAGCGATCCAAGAACAAGAGCTCAATGAACATGAGCAAAACTCTCTCTCTAGTCACTAGTTGTTTGGAGTGAATTTGGGACTTGGAGAGGCTTTGATTCTTTTGAATTGTGTCTTGTATTGTTTGCACTAGCTCTTGTATTGAATGATATGTCTGAAAATCTTGGATGCTTGGAGTGGTGGTGGTTGGGGGGTATTTATAGCCCTCAACCACCACATAGCCGTTGGGGAGACTGTCCTGTCGAAGGGCACATCGGACAGTCCGGTGCGCCACCGGACACTGTCCGGTGCGCCAGCCACGTCACCCAACCGTTAGGGTTCTAAAGATTCTGACCGTTGGAGCACTGACTTCATGTCGCACCGGACAGTCCGGTGCTGCACCGGACAGGTACTGTTTACTGTCCGGTGCGCCTCTGACGCCTGCTCTGACTTCTGCGCGCACTGTTCATGCACTGTTCATGCTTTTGCAGACAACCGTTGCGCTGGATAGCCGTTGCCCCGCTGGTGCACTGGATAGTCCGGTGAATTATAGCGGAGCGGCGTCTGAGAAACCCGAAGGTGAAGAGTTCAGACTGTACGACCCCTGGTGCCCCGGACACTGTCCGGTGCGCCAGACTAGGGTTCTCTTCGGTTTATTTTGCTCCTTTCTTTTGAACCCTAACTTGATCTTTTTATTGGTTTGTGTTGAACCGTTATGCACCTGTAGAATACATAATCTAGAGCAAACTAGTTAATCCAATATTTGTGTTGGGCATTTAACCACCAAAATTATTTATAGGAAAAGGTTTGACCCTATTTCCCTTTCAAAGGGACAACAGGGTATTAAGTAGGGAAAATGCAACACACTAACACTACACCCCCTTACACATTAAACATATGTAACACAAGCATTGGAGGGAAATTAAGGTACAAATACGCAAAAGGTCAATACCTCCTTTTGTACCTTTACCATGTGATGGTGTACTTTCCATCTAAGTAGGCGGAGTTCCTTTTGTCATCAATTTAAGATTTCCATCTTGAAAGCTTTATCTCTATGTAGCTCCTTCACACTTGTGCCTGATCCTTTATCCTGACCTTTTCTTGTTGCTAATACACCAAACTTAGAACAAGTTATAGTATTGTGACACAAGAGGAAACTTCTATTATAGTGATCACCAAGAGATACCAATTGAAGCACACTACCGAGGCTACCAGATGAAAGATCATCACCAACATAGCTCCATGATATTTAAAGACAAGCATCTAGGATCACCAACTATTATAGAGCACGAGCAATCTTTAGATACACAATTACTCACAACTTTAGATACCAATTACTCGACCTGTGGAGGTACCCAAGTCCTGATCGCTCCATTTCTTGCTCATCTTCCCTTTTCCACCTTGAGACTATACAGGATCACTCAAGAAACAGTTAGTCTCAAAAGATAGAAGTTATGTGTGCTCCCCCTAACGTTATGCATCAAGTATTTGAATGACTTATGCCTTACACATTATAGCATCCTCAGAACTAGAGGGGATCACAACATACCTTGGTCTAGGCATAATATATCAATTGCATCACAAAAAAGACGCCGAATCAACTCAATATTCTACTACCTCCATTCTCGAATATTTGTCGCCTGGTAGTTCATTTTTAAACTAAAATGCGACAAATAAAAAAAGAACGAAGGGAGTACTGAATAACCGGAAATGAAGTAATCTGAATTCTCTAGGGAGCTAATGTTGTAAACATTAAAAAACTCTAGAGAGCTAAATGTAGAAAATAACCACAAAATTTCAATAATTCTCCAAATGGCAGAACCTCCTCATTCCTCAACCTATAAAATCATACAAAATCAAGGAATTTTATATATAGTTTTAATGTGTTAAATAGAATTAGCACACCATCATACCCCCAAACTAAGAACAAGTATTCTATATCACTCTTGGTTATAAATTGGCTCTAGGCATAGAGATAAGAGCAACAGATGCAGCAATCTCGCTCACTAGTTACGCTGACTGCCCTCCTTGAACTCGGGATCAGGCAGCTGGTGCAACCGGACCAGAGTCCGGTGTGCACTGGACCAGTTACTGAGAGCACTTAGAGGGGGGTGAATAGGTGATCCTGTAAAAATCAAATACTTGTAGCCACAAAACTTGGTTAAGTGTTAGCTCAATAGAATCAAGTGGCTAAGGACCAAGCTCTTGTGAAACACAAAGGTCACGAAGAAAGCAAGCACAAGAGACACGGTGATTTATCCCGTGGTTCAGCCAAGTATAACACTTGCCTACTCCACGTTGTGGCGTCCCACTGGACGAGGGTTGCACTCAACCCCTTTCAAGTGATCCAATGATCAACTTGAATACCACAGTATTTTCCTTTCTTTTACTATCTCCCGTTCGCGAGGAATCTCCACAATTTGGAGCCTCTCGCCCTTACAATTGATGATCACAAGAAGCACGGAAGTAAGGGAGGGGAGAGCAACACACACAAGACTCAAAGCACGAGCACAATCACGCACACAAGCCACAACTTGAGCTGACAACACAATGCGAGGAGTTCTCTACTCAAATAGAGCTCGAGTCACTATCACAAAGAATCAAACGCACAAGAATGGAGTCTTGGTTCTTAGAGAAGATCAAAGAATGCTTGGGTGACTCCTCCATGCGCCTAGGGGTCCCTTTTATAGCCCCAAGGCAGCTAGGAGCCGTTGGAGGCAATCTGGGAAGGCAATTCTTGCCTTCTGTTGGGTGCCGCATCGGACAGTCCAGTGCACCACCGGACAGGCATTGTTCATGGTCCGGTGCAGATCGCCTTCCTTAAATGGCACAGCCGACCGTTGCAGAATTGTAGCCGTTGGCGCACTGGACACTGTCCGGTGGTCCGGTGCCTCCTGTCGACCGTTGGAGCGGGCCACACGTCGCCCGCGGATTTGGCGGCCGACCGTTGCGCTGGCGGCCGTTGGCTCACCAGACAGTCTGGTGCACCACCAGAAAGTCCGTTGAATTATAGCCGTACACCGCCGACGAATTCCCGAGAGTGGCCAGTTCACCTGAAGCCAGCCTGGCGCACTAGACACTGTCCGGTGTGCCAGACTGCGCTGAGTCTTGGCTGCTCCAGCCAAGTCCTTTTCCTCTTTCTATTTTCTCTGATTCTAGCACTTAGACAAATATATTAGTACACAAAAACCAATGTACTAAGTTTAGAATCATACCTTCTTGTTGATTTGCACTTCATCCATCATTTGGCACATAATTACTCACTCAATATGTGTTGGGTACTTAATCACCAAAACTATACTAGAAATGGCCCAAGGGCACATTTCCCTTTCAATCTCCCCCTTTTTGGTGATTTATGCCAACACATCAAAAAGCAACAAATAGAAGTGCAACATCAATGCAATTGAGAACAAAAATTGTCTTTTACAAGATTTGACATATTTGGATCGTTCTTTGCCACCACTTGGTTTGTTTTTGAAAAATCAAATTCATTTTCCTATCTCTAAGTCAAACTTACTTGTTTGGGCATAAAGAGAGATAATCCAAGAGAGAAAATGATCAAGATCCAAAACTCCCCCTTTTTCCCATAATCATAAATTCTCCCCATAAGAGACCAAATTTTGACAAATCAAAAGTTCTAACTCTACTATTTTCAAAGTTCTCAAGTGGTAGCTGATCCATTTGCTTTGGCCTTAATTTCTCCCCCTTTGGAATTAAGCACCAAAACGGGATCATTATTGGCCCTTAAACCCCATTGCCTCACCAAAATCGTCAATTAAGAGTAAAAAGGCAATAAGAGCATGGAGATGAAACTTGGAGTAAATTACCCTCTCATCGGAGTGCAATGGAAGTCTTGCATGGTCCAAGTTCACCTTTCCCTTTCAATCCACCTTCGAGACTAAATTAAGTAAACTCAAGCACACAATTAGTCTCAAAGGGTCAAGTTGTAGCATTTCTCCCCCTAAATATGTGCATCATTCACACATGGACTTGTGAGGTCCGGGGATCCCTTGCCCAACTTGAGCACCATCAATAAGCAACAAAATGCATAAAGGAAAATGATCAAAGGTATAAAACACATGTTTGCTATAGATCAATCCAAGTTACGCGAATCTAAGACATTTAGCTCACAATGCAGCCTGCAAAAGGTCTTCTCATCTAAAGGCTTGGTAAAGATATCGGCTAGCTGGTTCTCGGTGCTAACATAAAACACTTCGATATCTCTCTTTGCTGGTGGTCTCTCAAAAAGTGATGTCGGATGTCTATGTGTGTTGGCGTTTCGGACCGGGGGACCCTCAAACCGGCCCGACTAGTGAATTTTGTGTCGTGTGCCCCTGTCCAGATGGGTTGATGCAAGATGGAACACAAGAGGCGGGATGAGGCTTATATTATATTGCACCAGGGGTGCTTGCAGTAGGGGTTACAAGCTTCGCGAGAGAGGGAACGAGCCCTAGGCTTCCTGGGGGGTCTAGTGTTGCGGAGTGGAGCTCGATGTTGGGGTGAGTCCGTCTCCGTTGCTCTTGCTGCCCGTGTTGCCCCCTTTCCCCTCCCTTCTTCCCTTCGAAGGCCCTGGGCATCCCCTTTTATAGACACAAGGGGATGGTCCAGCTGTACATATGGGGGTGTAGCAATGTGCTAACGTGTTCGGCGAAGAGGTGCTTGAGCCCTATATGAAGCGTAGCTGGCGGGGCGGCCCTGGGTCCTGCTGACGTTTCTTTGCTTTTGTAGAGAGCTTGTGGACTATTGACGTCATGGACGCATGCAGAGAACCATCATTACCTATTGCCGGAGCAATCTAGATGTGACTCCGGTCTTGTTCCTTCGTAGACTGAGGCGGCTAGCTAGAGGTAGGGTAATGATGTATCCCTTGTAGCGTAGTCGGTCCGAGGCCAAGGTCGAGCGAGGCAGTGACTCCTCCCGAGGCCGAGGCCGAGGTCGGGCGAGGCGGGAGACCTTCTCCCGAGCCGAGGCTGAGGTCGAGACCTGGGGTCGGGCGAGACGGAGACCCCCTTCCGAGGCCAAGGCTGAGGTCGAGACCTGAGGTCAGGCGAGGCGGAGCTCCCTATTGCGCCCGAGGCTGAACTCGGGAGAGGCCATGACTTACTATTGTTAGTCCTTACCCTAGTGGTTTGCACAGTAAGCCGGAGCGGGGCGAAACAATGTTGTTTTCCTGTCAGAACGGTCAGTGAAAGGGCGAAGTGACTGCGGTCACTTCGACCTTGCCGACTGAGGCGCGCGTGTCAAGATAAGGTGTTAGGCGATCCCGCATTAAATGCACATGCGATATGGTCGGTTGGTAAGGCCGATTTGGCTGAGGTCGTTGCACGACAAAGTTTGCCTGAGCTTGGCTTCGGGTGAGTCGAGGGTGCGTCCACTGCCTGTGGAGGCCCTCGGGCGAGGCGTGGAATCCGCCCAAGGACTACTGTTCCTGCCCGAGGCCGGGCTCGGCGAGGCGAGATCGCGTCCCTTGGCAGACGAGGCCTTGACTTGAACCGTGCTTATCAGTCTTTGCGGTTTGCTCTGAAGATGTTTTCCAGCCGTGTTTAGGAGTGTTGGGGGTACCCCTAATTACAGTACCCCAACAGTAGCCCCCGAGCCTCGAAGGGAGTGTAGGGTACTTGCTTTGGAGGTTCTGCCGGATTTTTTGCAAGGGGACCAGCCTTTCTCGGTTATATTTTGTTCCGATGGGTGCGCGCGAGCGCACCCGTCGGGTGTAGCCCCCGAGGCCTCGGAGGAGTGGTTTGACTCCTCTGAGGTCTTAATTCTTTTTGTGATGCCTAGGTCGGCCTTGTTGTTTCCCCATGCGGCCTGGTCGCAGCCTGGGTGCACGGTCAGGCTCCGAGTTTTTAAGCTGGTTTGTCGACGTGGTCGATAATTTGGCCGTAGCCTGGTGCGAGAGCAGCCTCCGAGCCTCTGTCCCCGAGCGAGAGGACGATTGAGGACTGTCTCGGCTTTTTATTGTACGCCCCTTTGGCGCCTTTCTGCAAGGAGGAAGGGGGGGGGGAAGTGCCATGTTTACCCTTGGAGGGCACCGAACACGGTGTTTCTAGTGAGTTGCTATCGGGTGATCCGAGTGGGACGCCCGAGGCCCGTTCGATAAGGTCGGCTAGTGGCCCAGAGGCACGCTCCAAAAGTACCTGCAGGTGATTTGCTGGACCCGGACCCATTTGATAGGGTTCGAGGGCTCGGTGCCTCCCTCCGGTGGGATTCCATTACAAATCGTTCTCGCTGGTCTCGAAAATGTTCTAGGGTACCTCAGGAGCGTAGCCCGAGCCTCGGCCATGTAACAGACATACCCAGGGTCATCCCTAACTCTGCATGCTCTGGGACAGCTGTCAAAACCTTCCGAGGGGCCAGCCTTTGAACCCCTGACCAGTAAAGGGCTCGGAGCCCGAGTGCTCTGGGGCGGTTGCCGAACCCCGCAGGGCGCACCTTTGAACCCCTGATCAGTAGGAGCTCGGGGCCCGTTTCCTTCGCTGAGAAGGATCCTTTTCGAAATATCCCCTTTCCTGATCCCTGTGGCAAGAGAGAGAGAGGAAAAGAAAAAGGACATGAATTTAAATAATGTGGCGCACCTTTTTTGACGCGGTCATCATGACGGAGGTGAAACGGCGCTCGCTTCGCCTGCCAGAGGTGTCGCTTGCCCTGCCAGGGAGTTAATGCGACGGGACGGGCGATTCGCGGGGCATCTGTTGCGCGTGCGCGAGTCGTTCGAGGAACGGAACATGGGTGCGTCGTCTTATGCCGTGGGAGAGGGCTCCCCTGCCGCTTCAGGAGAGGATGCGAGCCTGTAGGTGATTGGACCGTCGCTTCCGCACGTCTGTTGCTGCAATTACTGTCGGTCCACCTTTGGTCATATCAACTGTCACGCCTATCCCCGCGGCTGACTGACCCGTGATCGTCGCACTTAATTGGCACTGTTGGGTCACGCGCGAGGCTGCCTCGAGTTGCTGCACTGGTTCTCTGCAGTCCCGAGAAGACGCAGCATTGGCGTGAATGGCAGTGCGATTTCTTTGCACGCGGTAACCGGCACGTCGGTTACCTGACATGTGGGCCCGGGCCTCCATGCTGGACCGCCAGTTGTGACAAAGCTGAAAGGGCGTACAACTGTGGTGCAGTTGCACGCTTCTGGCGTGGTGGCCCACCCTTTCGACCGCT